>SNQJ01S0028634.1:26078-64200 GCA_010110895.2 Picea sitchensis | reverse complement strand
ATCATTCTCCACCTGACCGTGTGACAAGGCTCGTTCCCTTTAACCCCTCCTCATCCTCCGACATCTGTCCATCTCCCGAGTGGTGTAAATATACTGACATCACACATGAATTGACACATGTTGAATACTGCCATGTGTCACTCTGATTCGTGACTGACATGTGCCTGAAATGTTGAATCAGTATGACACTTGATATTACCTGGTTGTGCCACGTGTTCCTAGCTGACGTGGTATGCTGATGTGAGTCGGGTTGACAGTCCAGATCACATCTTGATCTGATAGTTCAGATTCATTCAGGATTTCACACATTGTGATTTCGACACTCTTGTCACTCTGTGTTTTTATCACTTCAAAGTCTCGATCCACAAAACTTCATAATGGAGTCGTATCAACGGTCCAGATCACATCTTGATGTGATGGTTGCAATTACATCGTGATTTCGCATATCGCGATATCGGGATTCTTGATCCAACACTCGATCCTCGAAACCCTGATATGGTCTTGGATCAACGGTCCAGATCTGATCTTGATTCAATGACTGCGATTGAATCACGATTTTGCATATCGTGATTTCGGGATTCTTGTTGCATTGTTTTCTTGTCTCTCCATGTCGCGATCTATGAAACTCCGATATGGAGTTGGATCAATGGTCCAGATCTGATCTTAATCTGACGACTCAGATTAAATCATGATTTCACATATCGCGATTTCGAGAGGTTAGGGAACATCATTTCTTTGACTCTCCAGTCAGCGAATTGACGATCTATCCCCGCGTGTCTTGCCTTAAGATGGACGGTCCTCCTTCTTTCGGGATTTTGTGAGCCCTCTATTCCTTTCACTTTAAAGAATGTGCAGGTTCTCCTCAATCCAACAGTGGTCGAACCCTGCGCTCGGTTCTAACACCCGAGATCTATCCTCCATATCTGCGCACTCCTCTTGTCTACATTGAGATATGACGGTCATCGGGAATTCGGGATAGGATCCAATGATCACTGACGCTTCTCCTCCAAGTTTGTGTCAAAGGCCTCGACCTTCGATCCACCTGTGATACTAAGTACTCTACCTCCCTTGAGCTTTAGCCATGGGTTAACATCATCCTTGGTGCACACCTACGTACTGCATTCGACTCTATGCTAATTCCTCCTGAGCTTACGTTGTTCCTATTTTTCCATCGATGCACACTTTGATCCTGCCATTAATGACAAGTGCATACTGCCTATAAAGCATGCCAACCATCCTCTGCAGTGTCTTCCCAAACTGCTTCTGATGCCCATCTATTACATTCTTCCTATACTCATGCCATCTTCACTGTTTTACTTTCCATCAATGACAAGCATACGCTACCTGTTAAACATTTGCCAACATTTTCATGATTATAGAGTCTGGAAAAACACTTAAAAGAGAACTCTCTCAGTTCCTTTTTTGTAAAGTAGTATGATGAGACCGAAAAAGAGATAAACTATTGTTCAACAAACGTTTTCTTCAAATACTTTAATGAGCGTGAAGAGAACAAGGTCACTCGACAATCTTTTCATGTTTAAAGAGTCTGAAAAGAACTTAAAGATGACTCCAAGTTGTCCTTTTTCATAATGTTGGTCTCATGAGGCCAAAAAAGAGATAAATTATCACTCGAAAGATGCCCTTTCAAACCTTTTAACGAGTGGGAAAGGAAGCAAGATCACTCAGTAATCTTTTCATGTTTAGAGAGTCTGAAAAGAGCTTAAAGGAGACTCCAGGGAGTTCCTTTTTCATGTATCCATACAGGTCCGAAAAAGAGATAATATTTTACCCGGATGCATTCTCATGTATTTATGAGCACGAGAAAGAACAAAGACTAAGCTCGGTATGCCCCCATCTTGACATCTACTGGCTTAGCTCCAGAATGATCATCAAAGGCTGGAGACATTCCCTCCAAGCTTCAATTCATTCACCAACTTTGAGGTGGTCACCAATTTCTCTAGTAGATGAGAAAAATGAGAAGGGTGGATGAAAAGAAGGTTCAAGAGAGGTGATCGTTTCATTTTTTAATGAGCTTGACACAGGAAAAGAACTATGCTCAGGGCCTTTGTTTCATTTTTTAACGAGCTTGCCACAGAGAAGAGAAACTGTGCTCGTGACCTTTGTTTCATTTTTTAACGAGCTTGCCACAGAGAAGAGAAACTATGCTCATAGCATCTTCTTGATCATGGATTCCAAGAGGATAATTCTTTGGAAGGACACCATGTCAAGGGATAAAACTCGATCATGGATTCCAAGAGGTCTTCATTGGATGGAAGATAATCACTCTAGAAGGAACACATGTCGAGGGTTGTGACAGGGGTACGGAGATCAGGCTCCAATAGCCCTACCGAAGAGATCACCATGTCAACTACCAGATCTAAATCATCGAAAGTTGAAGTCATTGGAGACAACGCCACATAATTGACATGTGGCGGGGACGATACTATCTACATATAAGAACCATTTAGGGAGATAATCCCGTTAGGACCGATGAATGAAAGTTGATTAATAGTCACAATTATTCCATCGTGAGGGAAAGATATCACATAGAAAAGAGTGGACACAATAGCTTTCATGGAATAGACATAATCTTTCCCAAGGAGTAAAGAGAAATCCAAGGGGTCTCGGACTACCATGACATCAATAAAGACAGTTTTCCCTCTCAAAGTTATGGGAAACTGAGGGAGGGTCCCTAAAGGTTGACTAGTTATTCTGTTAAAAGATAACAGATTTTGTGTAACCGGCGCAAGCTACAGATAACCCAAAGCCTACCAAGCAACATAAGACAAAATACTAACGGATGTCCCTTCATCTATCAGCGTTTGAGGAACGTCCCGACCACAAACCTGTATTGTAATTTGGAAAGGAATGTGAGAGGGAAGACGAGGTCTAGTTAGCGCACCCCAATCAAAAAGGATGGCCTCACTACTTGGAGGGGGTTTCACAGGAGAAGGAGGAATGCCCCCCAGAATGGTAGATTCTGTATCAATGAGAAAAACATGGGTAGTATTGGGTTTACTCTCTAGAGGGAGAGTAGGATCGACCGATGATTGGATCAGATCGACCGTGAAGGCACTCTTCAAAGGAAGAGTGGGATTGACCGATGATGTAATTGGATCGACCACTTTGGCACTCTTCAGATGAAGGGTGGGACTAATCAAGGAAGGGACTGGATCAACCACTTTGGCACTCTTCGGATGAAAGGTAGGACTGACCGAGGAAGGGATTAGATCATCCACTTTGGAACTCATCAAAGGAGGAGTGGGATCGACTGATGACAGAACCAGATTGACCACTTTGGTTTCATTCTCTAAGGGGAGAATGGGGTCTACGGGTGGAAACGGATCGACTGCTTTGGAGTCACTCTCTAATGGGAGAGTGGGATTGACCGAGGATAAAAACTGATTGACCACTTGGGTTACACTCTTTTGATTAAGAGTGGGGCTAATTGATGCCAGAACTGGATCAACTACTTGGGTTTCTAGTTCAATTGAGGAGGAAACTAGAATGACCACCTGATCAAACGGACTGACTGGGGATGGAACCGGATTGACCGGTTCATCAACTAACGATGAGTTGGGGGAAAACTTACGATAACCTTTTGGAAGTTGAAGTTTTTCCAAAAGAGAAGAAGCCTCATCCATGCAAGGAAAAAGGTGAGAGTAATGATCACCCCTGCATAACATGCAAGGAAACTTGACAGTTGTCTTCTTCTTACCAACCTTAATATCACTAGTTGACGGGGTATCATTGGCATGTCCACTAGAGGCCGATGACGTGGAGGACCACATTTTTAATACCTTGATAAGACTGGGGAAATCCCTCAGAAAGTGGTCACCCTTACAAATATTGCAAGGGAATTTGGGTTTCAGATTCTTCATTTTAATCTTGTTGACCTCATCAACACTCCCAGTACTATTAACAGTAACTGGTTTCTTAGAGCCAACATCTGATGTTGTTGGGGCCTTAGTCCTTTTTGGGCTTTTCTTCTTCTTCTCTTTCCATTTCTTCTTTTTCTGATCAACCTGGCTACTTGCTTTAGAGATTTTACTAGGCGAAGAAGGAGAAATGGAAGGAGACTTGATGGACGAAGAAGGAGAAAAGTCAACATGAGGTTGATGTGTGGGTGGTGTAATGACATCTAAAGTGTTAGGTGCAGTTGAAACATTGGGAGGATTGGGGATCACCGGAGTGGGGAACAACCAAACTGGTAATCTGATGGTGAGTCTTGGAAGAATCAGTGTGGCAATATAGGGAGGACCAAAGTTTCCAAACGAAGGAAAGGTATAAGGTTCCCCAAGAGAAGGGGTTTCTCCATTGGTACTCTAGGGATTCGATGCCATTAAGGCTGACTTGACCTAAGGTCCACTAAGTAAAAAAAACAACGCACGCTATGAATATGAGAAGCAATCAATCAAACAAACCTTCCTATGATGAAACCACTAGTTGGTGATGAAATCCAACGTCCTGAGATCAAAATAGGAAGGGGTGAGGATAGAGCGGGTGGATCAGTTACATTGGTGACCTGCTTAATGGACTTACGCCTTGGTGCAAGCTTCCACGCAGTAATTGTGGATTTACCCTCCAAGGAGCCCGAGTGAGTTTGACCAACTTCTGTTCTAGGTACAGTGAGACTTCCCTTCACCATCACCTTGTGTGGGACCCTAAAGATTATGGCTACTAAGGTCACCAATTCGTAGTCAGCCCCTGGGTGGGTATAGTTGACAGTCCAGTTGGAACGTATGGGCAGGATAACAAGTCTGAAATCAACCCGAGAGGCTCCCACACATAATCGTGGGTATACCTTCAAGTGACCCCCAATATACGATCCGACCACTACAAACAGTTGAACCACAGAGGGATAATCTCTGTAATTCGCCCGAATGCATCCTCCTGCGTAACCCCTGTGTGAGAGGGGGATCCCAGAAAGCCTATACGACAATTGGATTTCACTCTCCCTACTGTAAGATACTAATTTTTTTTGATAGCTTTGGAAAGTTATCCTTTCAACCTATTTCAAATCCCTACACCTTAAACTAATGTAGGTTTGCTAACAAAGATGTAAAAAGTCTAATAAATTTTAGTTTAGCGCTTGATTTTTAAGGCTGTTGTTACTCAAAAGGAAAATGGTGTGGACAATATGGTGTTTTGAACGACTAGAAAGCTATGCAAAGGGATGAATATGCAATATTTTCATTTCTATGAAAACTATGCTACGAGAAGGAGAAAACATTCATCATTTTAGATGCACAATGTCCCAAAAATGTCCGAAAACATGCAATTCCGCTACTTCAAATGCAAGCTAGTTTCACTACCTAAAATCAAGAATGCACATATGTTCTTTGTTTGATTATGATGTATACATAAAGTAAACACAAAACCTTCAATGCTCCATTACTTTTAATCAGGAGAAAGAGTCCTATGCAGATGCAAAAGACACGAAGAAAAATACTACAAACAAAGCACACACTCAAGGTAGTGAGAACTGAAAGAAAAAAAGAAGAAGCTTGGTCTAACAAGAAATCAATCAAGGATCCTAAAACCAACAAGAATCCAAGGAGTGCAATAAAATGCAGAGAATAATCCAAAAAGAGACAGGGAGAAAGAGAAAATACCCAAATTGTCTCGACAAAACAAGCAGCTAGAAAGAGCAATTTTCACATTTCTAAAAAGGGTTTCAAGCTCCAATCAAGAAAAGAGGGAGTTATAAGTATCAAAAACCAATCTAGAGAACTTCACAAACCATTCACAAAGACTGGGTAAAGATTTCCACAAAACAGGTTGCAAAAAACTAATGAGAAAAAGGCAGAAAAACCCCAAGAAGGAGGTTGGCGCTTCCCCAAAAGGGTACACAACGCATTATAATGCTATGTCTAAGGCCTTTAGGGAGTGATGTTGCTCTGATATCAAGGGAAGGGGGCACCAGGCTTCCCATAAGCTCAGAAAAAGATCCAAAAAATTGCAAAACATTCACCCAGAATGCATAAAATTTGGTGAAAATGTAAGTGAAGATGGGAGAAGGCTAATGGATCATAAACAAACAAAAAAAGTGATCTGAAAGGTGGTAAAAGGGTAGGTAAAAACCAAGGAAATACAATAGGATTCCTTCCCCAGTGGAGTCGCCAGTTCCTATTGAAGGAAAATCTCCCTGCGGACAGGTAGATCTCTTCTTGAGAGCTAGACTCTTAACTCTTAAGACAGAAGATGCTTATCGTGGACACTGACTTCCTTTTAGATCTAGATAAACTAATGTGTGAGGAGGAAGGAGAAAAGAAGTACCTTTTACTAGTGTTTGTCCCTGCATGGTCCGATTTGAGCTCGAATCTTAAGCTCCTCTACAAGCCCTATAGACAAACAAAAGTACAAACCACTTCCTACTCTACTGAGATTAGTTCGAAATAGATCTATCTATTAGAGATGAATTCATGTGAGATCAAACACATAATTGAAAGAAACAGGCCAAGCATATTATATTAATGAGAATAATCAATGAAGAAAACTTACAACCATAGATGTGAGTGCAACAGCTTCATCAAGTTCCCCTTGTCCAAACCCTTGCTTAAACAGTCCACACGTAGAATGTTGATGCTCCAAATGACATACCACTCATGAGATCATAAGTTTGGTATAATTATCAATCTCTATTCCCCCTCCTCCATGGAAACCCCTCATTATATAGGATTTGGAGGTTTAACCACCATGGAGAAGATCTCTCATCAGATCCACTAAGAAAGGGATCTCTAAGATATTTGGGGAGAAAATATCTCTTAAGGATTTTGGGGAGGAAATATCTCTCAAGTATTTTAAGGAGGAAATATTTCAACCATCCATGATATCCTCCACTTTCCCTAAAAAATAGGAAACCAAATGTGAGGTGGATCCTCACACTTAATTACTTTTTTTTTCATGAATATTAATAATAATTCATGTGCACTTGATTCTCTCACTTAATCAATTTATTTTCCATGAATATTAATAATAATTCATGTGTACTTAGTATTTCTTTACCTTCATGTAATATATCCCTCCTCCACATTGACTAGGGATTGTGACATAGGTTATTCCATGGTGTGAAGGTGTATGTGACACTTATAGGACACTTTACGACACTTAGGGTGAGGTACCTAGGTGTGCAAATTTCATGTGTAATAGAGTCACAGGTGAGTGTTAGGGGCTAGTTGGCCCTCGACGAAGTTTTGGGGAAAATTGGGTCAGTTTTGTCCCACTTTTGGACTTCGACACATTGGTCGAAGTAGGAGCGCCCAGGCGGAGCTGAGATCGTGGATCTCACCTATTTTGAGGGATATGTGGACCCAATAAGGGGTCCTTTAGGTTTTGTAATAGGTTTATGGGATGTCGACCCATGGGTTTTCCCCATGTTTAGGCCTTATTGTAAGATTTTGTAAAGTATAAATAAAGAGGAATGTATTGTAGAAGTAGAGTAGTTTGGTGTGCGAAGTCGAGGATTTGTGGTTCGACTGTGATTTTTTAGACTGTGCTTAGTGCTTGTGATGCTCAGTGTGGATCATGTGCTAAGTGTCATGATAAGATATTTTGGCTCTATGCATTTGACCTATTTTTTGAAGGTAAAGAAGGAGGATCTAGTGCTTAGTGCGCATATCTCTTGTCTTGTGCAAAGTTTGACTTTGTGGCTTAGTATACATGAGTGACTAGATGTAAGATTTTGGAGAATAATAAAGAGGCAAAGCGGTTTGTGGATGTAGCCCCAACCTCGGGTGAACCACATATATCTGGTGTCTCATGGTTTTCTTTGTGCAATCTCATTTCTGTTATGCAATTGCTTAGTGCTTTGATGATGATGTGTGATGAATATATATTTTGTTGCTTAATTACTTTACTTATGTTAAATGGTAAATGAATACTAGACTTAACTCACAGTGCTAAGTGCTAAGTGCTAAGTGCTTAGGGTGCATAATCACTTGTTGTTACTGTGCTTATCTGTCTTTGATTATGCTCTGCAGTGTTAATGAGGTTAACAAACTAATGCATGTTCACTTCCTAAGAGTTAACAGAATATTATGAGAATTTCTCTTATCACATATTTGTGTCCCAACCTGGTTATAGATACCTGCGTCCTGTAACCCCCTCTACTTCTACCTTGGGTGAGACTTCACCTTCTTCGTAGGTGTTTCTGAAAGGGCCAGTTGTCAGGTTTTGTTGGTGCGTTGTTAAGCGTTGAACCCTGGGTCTTTCGGTGTGACAACATGCATTCCACTAGGAGAGCACAAAGTACTTCAATTCCATCCCCTGCTAGGAAACATAAGAGGAGGTATGGGTCGGATGAGCTACAAGGAGAAATGAACAAAATCAGGCTTCCTATATTTTATGGTGAGAACAAGAAGGATGAGGATGTAGAGACATGGCTACTAGGCATGAGTAAGTATTTTCAATTGCATAATTACTCTTCACACGTAGAAGGAACAATTTCCATCTATCATCTCAAGGGAAAGGGATCCATGTGGTGGGACCAATTTGTGTAGGTGCAACAAATTGATGAGAAAAATGTTACTTGGAGGGAATTCAAGAGGTATTTTTCAAAATAAATACTTGACTAAGAGATACTATGACAAGAAAATGAAGGAGTTCTTTGAACTCAAGCTTGGGAGTATGATCATAGATGAATATGAAAGAAGGTTTTTATAACTGCTAAAGTATGTTTCTTTCATCAAGGAAGAGCCAATTAAGATTCAAAGGTATTTGAGTGGGCTTCCATCATTTATCAGTGACAAGATACAATACGATGATCCCAAAACATTGGAGGAGACCATAAGGAGAGCTAAATGCCTTTATGATCAACATAAAGGAAGGCCGACTTTCCAAAAAACTTGGGAAGACAAGAAGAAAAACAAGATGGAACATAGGAAGAAGGGGACTAATCCACCATTCTTTAGAAATAATCCTCAGGGACAACCAGCTTCTAGAGAACCCAGAATGACCGAGACTATCGGGCAAAGACCAAGGCAACCACCTATTCAATGTTGGGGTTGTGGGGGAGATCATATGTATAGAGAATGTCCTCACATAGGTGAAAAAGTGATGACTGTTCGCAATGTACAACAAGATGATACAATGGAGGACATGGGAAAAAATGTACCTAGGATCTATGTAGCCCTGGACAACAAGCAAGCTGAGTTTCATTCACATATGATTGAAGTGGAAGGTAAGATAAAAACCAAACCATTGCTATTTTAATTGATTCAGGAGCTAGTCATAGTTATATAGGTCGTAAGATGGTGGAAAGATTTAATTTTCCAAGAAGCAAGCTTGGAAAATATTGGTTGGTGCAGTTGGCTACTGAAGCTAAAAGAAAAATTAATAAGATTGTTAAGGCATGTCTAATGGACATGAATGGACTGAGCATCAGGGGATATTTGACCATAATATCTCTGGGTTCCTATGCATGCATAATTCATATGGATTGGTTGGACCAACACCATGCTATCCTAGACTGTTATAATAAGGAATTTACTTGCTTGGATGAGGAAGGGAACCTAAGTAAAATACAAGGAATTCCCAGGGTAGTAACTGTGAGAGAAATTTCAGGATTGTAGCTGAAGAAAATTTACAGAAAACGGTGTCAGATATTTGTAGCACATATGGAAGAGACACCTAAAGATAAGGTGTCAAATATTGAATATTATGCAATCCTAAAAGAGTTTGAATATATATTTAAAGAAACACCAGGATTACCCCCTAAAAGAGACATTGATTTCTCCATCAATCTGATGCCTGGAGCAACCCCAATATTCAAGACCCCTTACAAGAGGAGTACACTAGAATTGAAGGAATTGCAAATGCAACTTGAAGAGATTTTGAAGAAGGGGTATATAAGCCCAAGTGTGTCAACATGGGGTGCCCCATTATTATTGGTGAAGAAAAATGATGGAACATTGAGACTTTGCATTAACTTTAGGCAGTTGAACAAGGTAACTGTGAAGAATAAGTATCCTTTTCCAAGGATTGATGGCCTCTTTGATTAGTTGAAATATGAAAAAATATTCTCCAAGATTGATCTTAGGTTAGGTTATCATCAGGTAAGAATTAAACAAGAAGACATCAAAAAGACTGCTTTCAGAACAAGGTATGGTCATTATGAGTTCACAGTGGTTCCATTTGGGTTATCAAATGCACTAGCTGTCTTCAGGTGTTTAATGAATGGTATTTTCAGAGAATACTTAGATAGGTTTGTCATTGTATTTTTAGATGAAATTCTTATATATTCTAAGTTAGAGGAAGAGAACAAACAACACTTGAGGATGGTATTATAGGTATTAAGGGAGCATCAGTTGTATGCCAAATTGAGAAAGTTCTCATTTTATCAGAAGCAAATTGATTATTTGGGGCATATCATTTCAGAGGAAGGGATAACAGTGGATATTGAGAAGATAAAGGCCATTAGAGGATGGTCGACGCTAAAGAATGTAACAGAGGTCAAATCATTCATGGGTCTTGCAAGCTACTATAGGAGATTTATTGAAGGATTATCAAAGATTGCACACCCAATCACTTCCTTACAAAATAAGGGTGTGAAGTTTCAATGGACATTGGATTGTGAAAAGAGTTTCCAACACTTGAAGCATTTATTAACAAGTTCTCCAATACTAAGGATTGTTGATCCAAATGAAGACTTCATTGTATGTACCGATGCATGTAAAGAAGGGTTTGGTGGAGTCATCAGTCAAAATGGGTATGTTGTATGCTATGAATCAAGGAAGCTGAAGGATCATGAAAGGAACTATGATACTAATGATTTGGAGTTGGAAGCCATAGTGCATGCCTTGAAGATGTGGAGGCACTACCTCATGGGGAAAAGGTTTTAGTTGAGGACAAACCATAGTGGTATGAAATATTTATTTGGACAACCAACTCTAAATGCCAGGAAAAGTAGGTGGTTATAATATCTCAATGAATATGACTTTGATACAAAGAATATCAAAGGGAAAGAGAACAAGGTGGCTGGTGCACTTAGCATAAGGGTGCATGAGTTTCATGCTACAACCATTAGCATGAACAAAACATATTTGAAAGATAGAATGTTAGAGGCCACAAAATCAGATTTGAAATACATGGAAATAATAACAAAATTACAAGAAGGTATTTTGCAGCAGAAAATTGAAGACTATACGCTAGAAAATGATGAAATTATCATGTACATGGGTAGAATTTATGTACCAAATTCCCAGGAATTGAAAAATCTGATATTAAGAGAAATGCATAATGTACCTTATGCTGGGAACCCAGGTTATTAGAAAACTGTTACAGCTGTCAAGAGCCAATATTATTGGCCATACATGAAGAAAGAAGTTGCTGATTTTATTTCCAACTGTTTAGAGTGTCAAAAGGTCAAGGCTGAGCATAGACACCCAACTGGTTTTCTACAACCATTGCTCATTCTTGAGTGGAAATGGGAAGTTGTAACAATGGATTTTATCACCAAACTTACCAGAACAAACAAGCAACATGATTCTATCATGGTAGTGGTGGATAAGCTTACTAAAGCTCCCCATTTTATTCCAGTAAATCTCACTCACAAGAAATCCAACATTGATGATATTTATATGAGAGAAATTTCTCGACTACATGGTATACCCAAGACAATTGTGTCTAACAGAGATCCAAAATTTACATCAAATTTTTGGAAAGGATTATTTAAGGGATTTGGAACAAATTTGAATTTTAGCACAACTTATCGTCCAGAATGAGATGGAGAAACAAAGAGGGTGAATCACATGATTTAGGATATGTTGAGGATGTATGTGATGAATAAACCATAAAAATGGGAAGACTACCTACACTTAATAGAGTTTCCTTATAAAAATGGGTACCAAGTATTTCTAAAGATGAGCTCGTTCGAGGCACTTTATGGAAGAAGGTGAAACACACTGGTAAGTTGGGAAAACCCGATAGATAGAGAAGTGGTTGGGCCATAATTACTCAGGGAAAAGGAAGAGAAAATGTTGAAAATAAAACATAATTTAAAGGCTTCTCAAGAAAGGTAGAAAAGCTATGCTAATAAGGGCATAACTCACAAGGAATTTAAAGTGGGTGACCATGTATTCTTGAAATTAAAGGCCAACAGAAGTTCCTTGAAGTTGGGAAATTTTTCAAAGTTGGCAGCTTGTTATTGTGGGTCATTTGAAATCCTAGAGAGGATTGGGCCTGTAGCATACATTCTTTCCTTGCCTGCATCAATGTCTATTCATAATGTATTCCATGTATCATTTCTCAAAAATTATATACTTTATGCTAATCATTTCATTGATTGGAATGTGATTTAGGTGGAGCAAGAAGGCACCTTTCAAGTGCATCTGATGTGCATATTGGACCAGAAGATCAAGCAGCTTCAGAATCAATCCATAGAGATAGTAAAGGTCCAATGGACCTGGTACGGTTCTAAAGATGTAACTTGGGAGCATGAGGATGCTATGTGAGAAGAATACCCGCATCATTTTGAGGATTTTTGAAATTTTGGTCGTATATGTGTATATATTACACTGAGGATAGTGCATAAATAAGGGGGAGGGGAATGTAATACCCCTAGGCCAACTCCCAACTATAAATGTAAATACAAATGTACTTAAGATGGTGACCTATTTGATATCATTTTGCATGCACCTTCCATGGTAGTGTGCACATGTATTGTGCACTAAAATGATGAAGTGTGCACATTCTAGGATACCATGCACAACAAACTTAAATGCATGTGATTTTGAGGCTAGGGAGGCTTTGTGTATATGTTCTATTTTGAGGTTGGTGAGCTGGGATGTAGAAAGGAAAATATATCTATAATTTAAATGTAAATTTAATCACACACAAATATTAATGAAAAACACATCACTACAACAAACCAACCATGTAAAAGGGTATGGGGAACTAAACTCCACTATTTAGGGAAAGGGAGAAAAAGGTTAAGGATAAGGGGATAATATAGGGAGATTAAGCCAAAAAGGAATATTATTTAAAGTATAAAGTATGTATAATTATTTTATCCTAAGTTCTAATGGTGGGGACAAGTGGGAAAAGTAGTTCTCAACATGACAAGTGTCAAGTTGGGAACATGCTTACATATAGTTTGGAATTATTTCATTTTCCCATCTTTCCATCATCATGAACTCACTCATTTAGCTATCCTCCGTACCTTCCTATCACTTTACTTGTACCTGTACCCACACCTGTGTTAATATTAAATATGTTATTAGGTTATTTTCATTTTTCTCAATGCATTTCCAAAACAACATCATAAAGAGGATCACTGAAAGAAACACAATCACAAGGTACACATCATTTTATCTTGGGAAACCCTCATGGGGGAGAAAACCCAACAAAAAATTTCTCAATAATAGATTGCTAATACAATTCCAAGACTAAGACCAAAACTCCAAGAATAAACTACGACTGAGCATGTGCCTCTCTTCTCCTTCCTCCTGCAACTACAACTACCTTCAAAATATGTGCACTAGATGAGTGAGTGAGTTTATGAACAAGTGAGGTGCATCTTCACTTATAAATACTTGTTGAGGAGGCACTAGGGTTATGTCTCTTCACTTAGTAGGGCCAACTTCTTCCAAGAGTGGTTAAAACCACTTTATAAACCCTAGGGGCCAACTTTACAAATTCCACTATATAAATATGGTTTGACCAATCCACAAAACGATATTTGGTCTTATACAAGTCCCGAAATGATCAATCCACAAAAGGATATTTGATCTATAATATTATAACTCAAATATAATTAGAATATTCTTCGAAGTTACAATATTTCAACACTCCCCCTTAACGTGAAGGGTATTATACTGGCATAACCCAATACAACATCATCAGGAGAGAGAGAGGGTAGCATCATCATCATCATCATCTAGCACAATGACTGGAACATCTACAAATCATCAAAAGTTTTTCTCATCATCAATATCATCATAGTTCACAACATGGAGATGGGGTAGAATCATCATCATCATCATCATCATCAACATGAAGCTGAAACATCAACATCAATTAGCATAAATCTAGAACAACAATATCACCAACCCGAGGCTGGTACACCATCATCAACAACATGAGATTGATACAACATCATGAACAACACAAGGCTGAAACAACATCATCAACATGAGGCTGAGATAACAACATCATCAACATGAGGCTGAGACAACAACACCATCAACACAAGGCTGAGACAACAACATCATCAACACAAGGATGAGACAACAACAACATCATCATATGGAAACATAATGAGGAAGGTGAAACAACAACATTTTTTGGTACTCTAACAAACTGTCCTTACTGGACCTTCGAGATATGCCTAGGAATCATAAGATTCCCTAGGATATAAAATCCTAACAATCTACCACGAGGTACTTTGACAGACCGTCCTTACTAGACCTTCAGGATCTTCCCACAAATCATAAGATTCCCTAGGATATAAAATCCTAATGGAGCTACCACTATTTACCACAATTGATAATACATGCTTAGGTACTCTAACAGACCATCCTTACCAGACCTTCAGGATCTTCCCAGGGATGATCAATCTCCTAGGATAAAAAATCCTAACAGAGCTACCCACTATTGGTTAGGATACTATAGTATCATCAACATCAGTCCCCCTTTCGAGGAAGGTCCTTTCATACAACACCAATATTGTCTCAGAAGTACTCAAAATTCACATGAGATAAAGGCTTGGTCAACACATCTGCAACCTACTCATCTGTGCCAACATATTGAAGATTTAAAACTCCCTTCTGCACCATATCATGAATGTAGTGATACCAGATATCTATGTGCTTCGAATTATCATGGAACACTGGGTTCTCCATCATCTTTATGAAACTATGTTTATCACATAGAATCATAGTGGCTTCCATATCCAGATTGAATAGACCTTTTAACAACTTCCTAAGCCATATGGATTCACAACTGGCAAAATATGTTGCAATATATTTCGCTTCTTCCATGCTGAGAGTAATATTGGATTGCTTCCTGCTTTTCCATGAAGTCATGGCTGACCCCAAACTAAAACAAAATCCTGAAGTGATCTTTCTATCATAAGCACTTCCACCCCAATCTAAATCAGTATAACCATACAGACTTAAGTCATGATCTCAGTATAACAGAGACCATAATCCAACGTACCCTTAAGGTATCTCATCACATGATTTGAAGCTACAAGGTGAACACATCTGGGCTCTACTAGATACTGAATCGAGGTTTTAACAAAAAAACATATCTCTGGCCTGGTATTCGTCAGATAAATCAACGAACCAATAATATGTCTATATAGAGTAGCATCAACCAACTCTGATGAAGTATCAACCACGATCTTCAAATTTGTTTCCATGGGTGTGTTCATGGATTTACATTCAAACATGTCAAATCTCTTCATTATTTCAACTGCATACTTCCCTTGGTTAAGGAAGATCTTCTTTGGACTCTATCAAACTTCAAGATCTAAGAAATAATGCATTGGGCCTAGGAATTTCATCTCAAACTCTGCAACGAGCTTCTTCTTACAATATGTGATGAGATTGTATTATTGTGTTAAGAATAATTCATTCACATACAATAGAAATATAACTAGCTCATCATTCATAACCTTGAAGTAAAGGGTAGAATCAACTTTACTCTTGGTAAATTCCAAGCTCGTCAAGAAACTATCAATTCTTCCATACTAATATCTAGGAGATTTCTTTAACCCGTACAAAGCTTTCTTCAATTTGCAGAAATGAGTCTTTCTATCTTCAACTTCAAATCCTCGTGGTTTCTCTATATGCACTTCTTCTTCAATAACACCATTTAAGAAGGTTGTTTTCACACCCATCTGGTGTAACTTCCACTTCATTTTCGCTGCAAGATCAATGATGGTTCTGATAGAAGTGTATCTAACTAGAAGAGAAAATGTCTCTTCATAATAAATACCTTCCTTTTGAGAAAAACCACCAGCCACAAATATTGCCTTATGTTTTTCAATACTTCCATATGCTACATGTTTTATATTGTATATCCACATGGAAGATACCACATGTTTGTTCTTTGGTCTGCAAACTACTTCCCATACATCATTATTTATAATGGACTGGTATTCTTCTATCATGGCATCCACCCATTCTTTCTTTTGAATGGATTCTTCAAAGCAAGTAGGTTCCTTTTGTATGAGATCACACATCAAGGCCATATAGTTGGAAAATGGCTCAAGTTGCTTGCTTTGCCTCATGGTTCCTTATGCGGCACCATACTTCTTTGAATTTGAATAATTTCTCTCACCCAAGATGGCTTTCTCTTGTGAGAGATCGTCATACGAGGAGGTTCTTGAGATTATATCATATCATGATCTTCTGGAATCTCATCATTAGAGGTAACTGTAACTTCCTTCATGGTTTTTGCAACTCAGGGAGCTACAAGTTATTCTTCATATACTTCTTCAAGATGGCATTTCCTTGATCTCTTGAGTGCTACATCTTCATCAAAGGTTACATCTCTATTGATCTCAATATGATGGTAACCTGGTATGTAAATTCTGAAGGCCTTAGAGACCTCATCGTATCCAACACATATTCCTTTCTTTCCTAAGGGATCCAACTTAGTTATCTTTTGTTTTGGAATGTGTACAAATACTAGGCAACCAATTATTTTGAGATGGCTTACTTCTGGCTTATTTCCGGTGAACATTTCTTCGGGGGTTTTGAATTCAAGTACACTATGGGATAATATGTTTTGGACATAAAATGTTGTTCTTTCTGCTTCAACCCATAAGTGCATTGAAAGATATTGATCATGAATCATAGTATTTACTTCTTCCATAATTGTTCTATTCTTTCTTTCCACTACACCATTTTTTTGAGGATTATAGGGAGTGGTGAGCTCCCTCTTAATCCCAACATCTTTGCAAAATCTTCCAAATTCATTTTAGGTGTACTCTCCTCCATTATCTAACTTGGGTATCTTGATTTTTCTTTCGGAGAGGTTTTCTACCAAGTCTTTGAACTCCTTGAAATTTCTGAGACTTCATCTTTTGATTTCAAGAAATAAACCCAAGTCTTACGAGGGTAATCATCAATAAATGATACATAGTATACATACCCACTTAGAGAGGTTGATGGCATTGTACCACATATATCTGAGTGGATGAGTTTGAAGATTCCTTCTTCTTTACTGTCTGTCTTTGGGAAAGGATTATGTATGTTCTTTCCTTGTGCACATCACTTTCATACACCTTCATGATCAACCTTAAATTATGGTAAAACTGTAACTACCTTGCTTACATATGTTAAGGCTTTGTAGTTGATGTGATATAGTCTTCTATGTCAAAGTTCAAAAAGACTTTCAGTCAAGTGAGTTAAGGATACCTCCGAGTGGCCCTTTAACTTGTACAAACCACCTTCTTCTATTCCAATAACAATTGCATCTTCTATAGTTTTTACTTTAGACCACATAAGAACTTCACCATCTACGAATGCAACCCTAAAACCTTTATTATCTAGGGATGAGATAGAAAGTAAGTTCTTTTTCAAACCTAGTACATAGAGTACATCCTTCATTCTCATTGGAGTTCCTGAATCGAGTTTGTAGGTGGATTCTCCCATTCCTTTGATAGGGTACTGATAATAATATCCAAGTGAAAATTTCTAGGGGAAGTCCTTTTCTATAATACTAGAGAGAATGTATTTTTGACCTGTCTTCTCGGTTGTCCTTGCTTCTTCTTGAACACATTCTTCCCATAAACTGTCTAATTGGAGTTTCTCTTTTCTTGCATAGATAGTTTGGATGAAGGAATCCCAAGGTCTTGTGAGACCATTAAGAGTTGTCATTATGAGTTCATATTCATATAAGTTTTCTCCAATTGCTTCTAATTGTTCCTTGAATTGAGAAACCCTAGAGAGATAGTCTTGAACTGTTTCTCCTTTATGCATCTTTGTATTCTTGAGTTGGGTTCTCAGATTCATCTTCTGATTGATGTTATTTCCTTCATACATTATGGTTAGGGCATCAAACATATATTTTGGAGTACTATTAGAAGAAACTTGAGGGATCAAGTGGTATTTAATGGAATCTGCAATTATTCTTTAGCCCTAGTCATATCCTTCTTGTACTTCTCTTTGGATTCTTCTTCTTTAGGTTCTTGTACATTTTCTTTTATGAATTTTGTAAGGTCATTCTCTTCAAGAATGAGTCTAATTCTGTACTTTTAGGCACGAAAATTTTCCACACCTTCTAACTTTTTAACAAGCTTGGTGCTTGTAGACATCTTGACATGGAGCTAGGAAAATGACCAGAAAATGAAAGTGCTCAGAAAATGAATCTAAACTTACTAGGAGATGTGTTGGGTTGAGGTGAGTTGGTTGGAGTTGATTGTTTCAGAAAATTCCAAGTTTTACCCTTGAAAATTGACGTGTACACTTTTGGATTGGTACTTCTGGTACTAGTTCTAGTTTCGTAGTTTTCTAGTACCAGTCAAAACTAGGGTTTGAATTTCCAGAGATTCTGGCCACTGAAAAGGTGTGCTCAAGCTGTGAAAGGATGCTCTAGGGTAGGGTGTACTTCCCTAGATATTTTTTGGTCATAAATTCCTCTTCAGTAAAAATCCCTAATTTCCTTATACAACAATAATGATGTTTTTAGATACCCAGTGAAAGGTTCTCTATTCAGTCAAGCTCTAATACCATGTTAATATTAATGTTTTTATTAGGATATTTTCAATTTTCTCAATGCATTTCCAAAAAAACAAATAAAGAGTATCATTGAAAGAAACACAATCACAAGGCACACAACATTTTATCTTGGGAAACCCTCATCGGGGAGAAAACCCAACAAAAAATTCCTCAATAATAGATTGCCAATACACTTCCAAGACTAATACCAAAACTCCAAGAATAAACTAGGAATGAGCATGCACCTCTCTTCTCCATCCTCCTGAAACTGCAAATTCCTTCAAAATATGTGCACTAGATGAGTGAGTGATTTGATGAACAAGTGAGGCACCATCCTCACTTATAAATACTTGTTGAGGAGGTGCTAGGGTTATGTCTCTTCACTTGGTAGGGCCAACTTCTTCCAAGAGTGGTTAAAACCACTTTTTAAACCCTAGGGGTCGAATTTACAAATGCCATTATATAAATATGGTTTGACCAATCCAAAAAAGGGGATTTGGTATTATACAAGTCCCAACATGATCAATTCACAAAAGGGGATTTTATCTATATGATAATAACTCAAATATAATTAAAATATTCTTCGAAGTTACAATATTTCAACAAACTTTACTTGTACCTGTACCTGGTTAGATTAGGAGCTGGACTAAAGAAGCAGGTTTTCAGGTCCATGGGATATTGAAGAGGCAAGGTGTCAGGCCCATGAGAAATTCTCTCTAGGTGAGAGAACTGTAGGGAATTGATTTCTCGAAGGTGCCAAACTATAGCTACAGATCTATGAGACTTCCTATCCGACCTATTGCTAAATCCTTGGAAAGGAAGTGGGGAAGCCGAGGGACTATTGAGCAGATAAGGGGCACACTTCCCGGGGTGGGACAGGCATGTGGGGAATGAGGGACTATAGGATTTTATTTTGAGTTGGAACCTGTGATAGAATTTTTCCTGCTATTTGAGATACATCAACCTGGTTAGGAATTACTTTACCTGGGTGGATTTTAGTCCTAGTTTAAGGGTGACCCACTGCTGAGAGTTTTGAGCACTGTGGTCTAAGGCTAGGAGGAGCGTGGAAGGTCTGCATGCAGTTGGAGATATTTTTACCAAGATAAGTGTCAATTGTGTGTTAAATTACATGCTGCATTATTATGTATGCATTTATTTTTATGGGTTTTTCCTGTGTGGGATGCATGTGTATTTTTATTATTATTCTATATGAATCTATGCTTTTGAAAAGTTTCTATATGTTTTAATTTTGTATACAGTTTGAAAATTTTATGTGGCATAGCCTAGTTGGATGTTGGTGATGCTACAAACATTGTCGATGATGACATCCTAATTCTAATGAATAATATTATGATTCTTGCATGTCAAGGAAGATGAGCCCTATTACACACTTTACAAAGTTAACTATTTCACTTTTCATTAAACAAATCATAATACGACCACCCACTATAATGCAATATAAGCTTCCTAGTTGTGATGGATTTTTGTGACGTAACATAACCTCATTGGTTCATTAATTTCCTTTTTTTCATCAGAAGAGATCATAATATTAAACTTCATTCTATCTCTCACATCTTCTGAAGATGACATGACCCCAAGATGTCGTCATCATAAATCAACTTCCTAAACTATGAATCACCAAGGAAATCTTCTGAAGATGATATGTCGTAAAAGAAACAACTCCACTTAAAAAACATATGATGATTGATTTAACTTAATAAAATAAAGACATCATAGGGTGAAGTAACGTATAAAACCTCAATACATGGGGCACTCTTTTTAAGGACAAACGACAATTATAACAAGTGGTGTTCTTCATAGCATGACATTAAGACCAATATTTCCAAAATGATATCATCCTAAATATGATATGATCGGGGGAATTTCTTCTCCTCTTTACTCTGTTCTCGACAATGTGCCAACGATAACAAGGAAAAAACTATATTTGAGAAAATTAATGGTGACTGGTATGATTTTGACCAAGTCACAATTGAAACACATTCAATATTAATTACACATGGTTTGAGGAAAATTGGAAAGTTACAAACTCTGCGTTAATTCCTAATCAACATCATTTTGTCTGTAAATACCCCAAAACATAATCACCATTGTTGCAAAAGCTGAGTAAATTCCATTAAGAAAAAACTATCGAACTAAGAGGTATGTATTTTGTGTTTTCGAGTTACTATTTTTTGTAATAAAATCGAAGGTAAAGTAATTTCATTTTTTTGTGACAATTTACACAGGTGACGATATGTCTCGATTATAGACTAGGAAAGCAAAGAACCGGGCAGTTGTCGAACCTACCCTTGTTGCATGTCCAAACTATGTTAATATTATAGACATAAGTATCCATGAATGAAGGGAGCACTATGAAAAATACTCTGAAATATATGACATGTTCCAGAATGAAAAATACCTATCCGATGATGAAGATATCAATGAATACATAAACATCTCGAAAAGTGGCATTCACATTATGGCATCTCGCCTAGTGATTTTTCCTTATAAAGGTGAGACAACATGGTGCTTCACTCATCTACATAAGGATAAAATAATGATATTGAATGCCTCTGGTATTCCAATTGCATCCCTCAGAGTCGAAGACCTCATAATTCGGTATAAAACCTCGGAGCCTACTGTATCATTAGATGAATTGTTTCTAGATAAATTCAGAGTCAATCACAAGGACTTCAAAAGCTTGATGGAATATTGGTTTGTAGATGAAGAGTGGATGGTGTAGCAAGGATAAATATATATCCCTACATAGTACCTAAAGGATCCATACTGAATTCTGAATGCAATGATCTACAGGCTCGAGAGAGAGGAAACTAGCACTCATTTCATAATGCAATGGTTTTCGATGGCCTACAAAGTGGTCAAGACAGGGAAAGAATTCAACTAGGAAAACATATTATCTTTCATCATCACCAGTTGAGCTTAGGAAGCCCAAGGTATGGATAATCTTGGCTTTTAAATGATGACCTACCTTATCGATGCAATTTTCATAGAACATAAATTTCTTTCTTTTAATTGGGCTTGGAACCCAATCCAAGCCCCAAATCATGTGTATTGTTCACAATTATGGGAAGAGAACTATAAAGAATACTTATATGATATCTGTGATTACTTCTTGGATCCTTTACATAAATTTTTCTTTGGGTTTCACCCACATAGGATATCTCCAGGGGCCATGAGAGAAATAAGAGATTGGTACATGAAGAAGTATTACACTTATGTCATAATATATGGAGCCACAATACCTCCTCATTTGCTGCCAAAATGTGTGCCTAATAAAATTTTATCCAAAGATGTATCCTATTAGACAATCAACAAAAGGGTCACTACATCATCATCAGAGAAAAATAAAATATATTGGCCAATATTTCCTCTCCACGTAGGAACATACTCTTTGTTGAAAAAATGACATGCTGAGAAAGAGGCCAAAACTATAGGAGATACATGTTTATGTGCTTGAGAAAAGAAAATACATGATCCCCAAATGGTGATATATGAGAACAAAAGGGATGTCAAGTTAGCACAACAAATTTTTCATGAGGTCAATTATGAAGAGTATATCTTCTGAGGAGACCTATATTTTGAAGAAGTACTATAAAGGATCCCGAATGAACCAACCATTGAAAAAATCAATAAAGAGAAAGATATATTCCAGAATTTGTGATTGTGGTGAATGTATTCGAGACTTTTATTAATGAATTTATCCTTTATTTGAGTATTTCAAAAATTATTGTAAATAATTTTTTTTGCAATTTGACTGTATGCTCATATTATCACAATTTTATCCATTGAATGAAACTATAATATTATCAATAACCAATATCAACTAATTGTTAATGTTTTGATGATATTATTGTGCTCATTTACCATTTTAATGTATGAACTTATTCTAATTCAAAAGGTATTATTTTTTTCACGGTATTCAATCTTCTTTAGTTTGCTCCTGATCAGGATAGGATTAGTTTAGTCTAGGACTACATCTTAGAATAGTTGTAGGAAACATAGTTTAGTTTAGTTTTACATTTTGATTCATCTGAGAACCTTCCATTCTCATATGCATATTTAGGTAGAAAATTTAGAGTGGAAACCAACCAATATTCTAGTCGAAAACACTATCCCAAATGAGAGTGGTCCAATTGGGACTTGCCATCAGGCAATCTCCCTTACCTGCTTGAAAATCCATTCAGACCCGTTAACAAAATATTCCCATAAATGTTGTGAGGATGGAGAAACTATATGAACTTCAAGATAGTTCAAAAAAGTAAAAGACCAATAGTTTAGCAATGCAGTTTGATGTGATTAATCTGGGAACAAATAATGTACCTCAAAACATGAACCTTAGAAAAAAAATTTCCCTTAATGCAAGGAAAGATTTTTTAAATTTGTTCAAAGAATATAAAGATATATTTTCTTTGAAATATGATGATCTCAAAACCTATGATACAAATATTATCCAACATATCATCCCAATGAAGCCTCAAACAAAGCATTTCTATCAAAAATTGAGGAAAATACACCCAAGTTTAGAGCCTCAAGTAAAAACAGAATTAAATAAGTTATTGGTAGGAAGGATAATATTCCCAGTTAAACACACTTAATGGATGCCCAATCTAGTGTCTGTGAGGAAAAATAATGGATACATTAGGCTCTGTGTCGATTTCAAAAATATAAATAAGGCCTCTGAAAAAGACAATTATCTCGTGCCACCCATGGAACAAATCCTTCAATGTGTCTCAGGTTCGGAAATGCTCTCATTACTAGATGGATTTGCAGCTTACAATCATGTCTTTGTTTCCCATCAGGACCAACTCAATACTACCTTCCGAACTAAATGAGGAACTTATGCTTAGAGGAAAATGCCATTTGGATTAACAAACGCTGGGGAAACCTTCCAGAGAGCTATCGACATAGCATTTACAAGACTAATCAGTTATTATGTAGTGGTGTATCTTGATGATGTCACAATCTTCTCCAAATATAGAAAATATCATACAACTCATTTAAGGATAATATTTAATAGGTGTAGAATATATTGCATCTCACTAAACCTAAATAAATCTATTTTTACAGTTCATAAATGTAGACTCTTTAGATTCATTGTGTCTAAAGAAGGCATGATGATCGAGCCTGAGAGAAGTGAAGCCATCTAAAAAATACGTCCTCCCCGTAACAAGAAAAATATGCAATCATTCCTTGGAAAGATTAATTTTGTGAGGAGATTTGTCCCCAGATTTGTTGGAACTATCAAACCCATCCAAGACACGATAAAGAAGACTGCAAAGTTTAAATGGGGTTCTAATGAAAATGCATCTTTTGAAAAAATCAAAGAATATATAATAAAGGTTCCTGCATTGATGATTTCATACTTTAGCAAAGATTTCATACTCTACACATTCGCTTCTAATATTGCATTTGAAATTGTCTTAACATAGAATAACCATGAAGGAAATGAATTCTCAATTGCCTTCATGAGTTCAAGACTACAAGGAGAAAAAATTAACTATCCAGAAGTGATTGTACCTTACTCGGATGTGAGAAACTTCTTGGTAGAAAAGGATTTGGGAGAGAAAAACTTGACTATCCGGAAGTGATTGTACCTTACTTGATCAAATAAAAAACCAAGATGATTGTACCTTACTCGGCTGTGAGAAAAATCTTGGTACAAAAGTATTTGGGAGAGAAAAGAGCTAAATGGATAACAAATTTGAAATAATATGAATTGGAAATTAAGTCTGCTAAAATTGTCAAGGGCCAAGGTTTATGCAAATTGGCAGTCAAAACAACATATGACAGAACCAGTGAAGATGGTATTTATCAAGATCAAATCTTATTTGAGAATGAGATCTGATATATCCCTGTTGACAATGATCAATTGTATTATTAAATGAAGTATTATTTAACCCATGGTTCTACTCCACAATACATAGATACAAAGAAGAAGAGGCCCCTCAGAATTAAATTAGCCTAATATCATCTTACTCAAGGAATGCTATTCATAAATAATTTTTATGGTGTTTTCTTGAGATGTCTTGAGAAGGAGGATGCTGATAAATTCCTTGAATAACTTCATGATGGTCCAGTTGGAGAACACTTTGGGGTAGACACCACAACACTTCAAATTATGAGAGCTAGCTACTACTGGCCTACATTGTTTAAATATTCTCATGCTTATGCAAGAAAGTGTCAAGAATTCCAAAGGTTGGATGGAAAAGAAAAGAATATTTCTTTTCCCCATCAATCTGTTACAATTGAATGCCAATTTCAGAAATGGGGCTTAGAAGTGATAGGAGATATTAATCCTAACTCTTCCCAATTGCACAAGTACATCCTTACTTCTACATATTATTTCACCAGATGGACTGAGAAATAACTCTGAAGACTGTCAATGAAAATAAGGTGATATATTTCCTGGACTTGTTTATTATAACTAGATTTGGTGTCTTAGAATCATTTGTTTTTGATAATGCCAAATATTTCTCTTCTTTAAGATTAACTAAATATGCTCTAGAAATAAACATTAAAATCAAATATTCAGATAATTATTACCCTCAAGGGAATGGGCTAGCATAATCTACTAATAATAATCTAATTAAGATATTGAAGAGAACTATAACTGATCACCAAAGAAATTGGCACTTATCCCTCCCAAATGCCCTATGGGATGATAGAGTAAAACCCAAATATTCTTTGGAAAATTCTCCTTTCTTCCTTGTTTATGGAAAAGAAGCCATTTTTCCTACCCATACCTTCTTACCTTCATTGCAACTTTCTTGATCTGTCCAAGATAAAGAGTACCCAATTATGCAATAAAGGTTGAGCATTCTCCTTAAACTTGAAGAAGAAAGGGAAAACTATAAAATAAACTTAATGAAACATCAGGAAATAGTCAAGAGATTGTTTGAAAATTCATTTGTAGGGAATAAAAACTTTCAATAGGGTGATTTGGTCCTCAAGTGGGATAAAGGAAATGAAGTAAAAGGAAAACATACCAAGTTTCAAAATCTCTGGTTAGGCCCATATCAAATCTAGCAGAAAATTGGGTCAAGAACCTTTAAACTCAAGACATTGGAGGGAGATGTGGAGCAACTCCATATCAATGGACAAATTCTTAAATGATACTTCTTCTAATAACCTCGAGACATTGGAGGGAGATGTGGAGCAACTCCATATCAATGGAGAAATCCTTAAATGATACTTCTCCTAATAACCTCAGGTGATGCATTTTTTTTTATAAATAATAGGTTTTCTCTTCTTTTGATATTTGTAAATACTTTTAGAATAAAGTCTCCCACATCTCTTTCTATTTTCAAGTCTGTTTATTCTATTACTTTTGCAATAAATCCTCTATTGATCTCTCGTTTCATTCGTGCACAAAATGTTAATTGTTGGAGATTGTGTTACAGAACAAAATGCTCAACTTGTGTATAAATAACTTTTCAGTTGCTCAAGAAGTGAGAAAGATGCCTTGCATTTTGATTGAAAACATCATAACATAACTTATGGTTGCACCGAATGGGAAGGATTCATGATGCTCTGTTTCTGAGAAAACACCAGAATATGGATGAAGTGACTACAAATACTTAAATGATAGATTGTTTGTCATCTGTGTGATCATTATCACATTCAACCCATGGTCCCACAAGATAGAGTATAGGTGACGAGTTCATATGTCTTCTAGATAATATTTGTGAGATTTCCCCTTCTATAGATGAATATGAAATATTACCATAAATATTATTGGAAAAGGACCCATGAGGATAAATACTAGATAATACCTGTTGGGTGGATCCACTAACAGTCGAAGTCGAGGTGGATCGACAACAAGTCGAAGGTCAAGGTGAGTTGACCGGGTAAAGTTGAAGTCGAAGGTCAAGGTGGTTCAACATGGTAAAGACATTGAGAAAAGGTCGAATAGGTCAACCAATAAGAGGTTTATAGGAAGGAATGTGGAAACCAACTAAATATCAAATGAAGTCCAACTAATAGTGGACGGTTAATCCGACTTGGTAGTGGGCTGTAACAAAATCCTGAGATTCATGGGATTTGTAGCCAATGATATGTAACCATTTTTGGGTGCCTTTTATTTAGGGTTTTTCCTAATGTAAAGCCTATAAAGAAGGTGTGTTTTAATTGTATGAATGATGATGAATGGATAATCTCCAAGAATCAATAATCATAGAGGTTGTTGGTCATGTAGATGTAAGAAAAATTGGCTATAGGGTTGTTCTTGTGTAAGAACGAGGGTATGATGTCAATTGTGTCTTAGGTATGGACCAAGGTTAGAAATGTAACCTTTTATTCTAAATGAATAAGACAACAAGAGAGAATAACACTCAAGAAATGTTGGTTTTCCAGGGTAAAATCTCTGTGTACTATGTGTTTTGTTTGTCATTTACTTTCTTGATTATATATTTCTTCCGATATTATTCTAGGTTTAGCATGGAAGTTTCCTCATTTCCTAACATGTGGTATTAGGGATTAGCTTAACAACCTTGGATCTAAGCTAAATCCTAGGTTCAATAAGAGTCATAACTCTGAAATATTTAAATATTGTGTTATAGAATGGCGAGCAACTCGAGAATAGAGATTGAAAAATTCAATGGCCAGAATTTTGAGCTTTGGAAGCTTAAAATTGATTATCTCCTTGTAGATCGAGAACAATGGAAAATATTCTATCCAAGTACCATGCCAATTGGTATGTCGATGAAAGAATGGGAGAAACTCGAGAGAAGAGAAAGGAGTACGATTCAACTTTGTCTTGTAGATTCGATACTATTGAATGTCTCAGGTGAATACTTGGCCAAGAAGCTATAGGACAAGTTGGGAATATTGTACCAATAAAAATATCTGGTAAATAAGTTGTTTCTCATAAAGAGACTATATCTTATGAGGATGAGGGATGGTAGTTCGATGATTGAGCATTTAAATGTGTTTAATACCATTATAAGCAAGTTATCTTCCATGGATATTAAAATCACTAAGGAGGAGAAATGTATTATCCTATTATGTTCTTTTATAGACTCCTGGGATAAATCAATCATGCCTATAGGGATTAATACAACCACATTAGCGCTAGAATACATGGTTGCATCTCCATTGTCAGAATAAATGAGAAGGAATAACATAGAAGGATTGACCAAAGATGCTTTAGTGGTGAGAGGTAAACTGATTGACAAAGATAAAGGAAAATTCTCCGGTAGAAAGTCTAAGTCAAAGGGTAGATATAAATCCCCTATTTAGTTGAAGAGAATATGCTGGAAATGTGGTAAATCTAGGAATTACAAAATGGACTGCGATTCAAAGGAAATGGAAGTTAGTATAAGATTCAACGAGAAGAAGTCGACTGGGAGAAAGACAAATCCAGATAAGGGAGGCGATGTGTATGTGGCATCAAACAATACACAATATGATCAAGATGTTTAGTTGATCGAATCAGGATCATCCTATCATATGACACCACATAGAGAATGGTTATGAAAATATGAACAATATGAAGGAGGATAAGTGTTCTTGGGGGACGACTTGATAACCAAAATTATCAGACGAGGAAGAGTTCGACTGATACTATATGATGGGAGGAGTAGAACCATTCCAGGTGTGATACACATTTCAGGTTTGGAAAGAAACCTATTATCTTTCAGCAAGATGAGTGATGCAAGGGTGCACACTCTATTTTAAAAGGATTCGTGCAATATAGTCATAGGTATGATTGTCTTAATGAAAGGGGTTAGGATTGGAACCCTATACAACTTAATAGGGAGTGTCGACTTGACTGGATGAAAAAACATCGCTATTCTTGAAGTTGACTTGACTTCAACTCGACTTGGGCTGAGTCGATTAAAACTGAATCAACAAGTCATCATAAAGTCAACCTGACCATGCTATGGCATGAGAGGATGGGACACATTGGAGAAAAAGGACTTTGAGCTATGCATAACAAAGGTATGGTCGAATAATTTCCTAAATGTAGCTTAGAAGTCGAGTTTTGTGAACATTGTATATATGGAAAACAAAGTAGGGTAAGGTTCCCATATGAAGTGATAGGGGAATATGGGATTATTGAGTTGGTTCATAGTGACGTGCTTGGCCCTGTTACAGTTCCTTCACTTGGTGGATCCCTATATTAAGTCTCCTTCATGGATGATTTTTCTAGGAAGAAATGGATATATTTCCCGAGGAAGAAATAATAGGTTTTAGAGAAATTCAAATAGTTTAAATCTCTTGTAGAAAATCAGAAAGATAAGAAGATTAAGGTGCTGAGAACTGACAATGGTGGTGAATTCATGGAAAATTATTTCATCAGTTCTACAAGAAATGTGGCATAGCATGCAAAACTACCACACCATATACCCCATAGAAAAATGTAGTTTCCTAGAGAATGAACAAAACATTGATAGACAAGGAAAGGAGCATGCTTAGTGGTGTTGGGCTCGCACAAGAATTCTGGGTGGAGGTAGTCAACACTGGAAAATATCTATTGAATATGTCTCCTTCATCGATGCTAGTTGACACGACTCCACATGAGGTATGTTTAGGTAAGAAGCCTTTGATTTCACATCTCAAAGTATTTGGCTGTGATGAATTTGTGCATGTTCCCAAGGAATATAGGAGCAAGTTGGACAAGAAGGTAGTCGAATGTATTTTCATTGGATACAAAGAAGGAATGAAAGGATATAATCTCTGGGATCCTGCATCAGGGAAAATAGTGTATAGTCGAGATGTGGTATTAAGAGAAGTCGAAAGTAAGTCTGAGCCTGAAGAAATTGTTTAGACTGAGAATAATCTAGAGAAGGTATAGTTTGAATTGAGGAATGAAGAAGATGATTCAAATGAGTAAAGTGAATCAAAAGAAGAGGTGGAAAAATCGACCCTAGTTGTAAGGAGGTCAGAATGAATAAGAAAACCAGTCAAAAGGTATAGTCCACTCGAATTATGTTCCACATTCATGTTAACTGCCTCCAATGATGAGCCCAAGTCAGTCGAGGAGGTAGTAGACTTAGTAGAGGGAAAACTCTAGAAGGATGCCATGGTCAAAGAGATGGAATCCTTGCACAAGAATGAGACATGGGACTTAGTCAAATTACCTAGTGGAAGAAATCCTATCGGTAGAAAATATTATTCAAGAAGAAGATGAATGCAGTAGGTCTAGTCGAGAAATTCAAAGCTCGAATGGTAGCAAAAGGATATTCCCAAGTCGAAGGAGTCGACTTTGGTGAGATTTTTTCTCCTGTTGTAAAATTAAATTCCATTAGAGTACTAATGTCTCTAGCTGCAACATTTGATCTGGAAATAGAATAGATGAATGTGAAGACAACGTTCCTACATGAGGATCTGGAAGAGAAAATCTACATGAAACAACCTGAAGGATTTTTAGTAAATGGAAAGAAAGATTTGGTGTGCAAACTGGAAAGATACCTTTACAGTCTAAAGCAATCACCAAGGATGTGGTACCAAAAGTTCGACACATACATCCATAGTTTGGGGTTTGTGAGAAGAAAATCTTATCACTGCATATATTACAAAGAAGAAGGTGGGTGCTTCATATATGTATCATTGTATTTCGACGACATGTTGTTGATTGGAAGCACCATGGATAAAATAAAGGAGGTGAAGAAGAAACTATCCTCCAAGTTTGACATGAAGGATCTTGGTGAAACAAACTTCATTATGTGAATGTATATTAAGAGAGATTGAGAAACTAGAAATCTCTAGTTGAACCAGACGAAGTATATTGAAACATCTTGAAACATTTCAACATGCAGGATTGCAAACCTATGAAGGTTCCAATTATTGTGGGAGCAAGGCTAACTACTAAAAAATTTCCAAAGAAACATGAGGAAATAGAGGACATGGCATGTGTTCCCTATGCAAGTGATGCTAATAGTCTAATGTATGAAATGGTCTACACTCGACCAAACATTTCCAATGTAGTGGGAGTGTTGAGGCGATACATGTCGACACCTAGGAAGGAGCATTGGAAAATTGTCAAAATAGTATTCAGGTATTTGTGTGGCACAAAATATTATGCTATATGCTACCAAGGAAAACTTGGAGGTGATAGTGAATTAAATGTACATGTCTTTGTTAACACCGATTGGGATGGAGATTTGGATTGATGGAGGTTGACCAATGTATATGTATTCAAAATGTTAAGTGGAGAAATCAACTAGATGAGTAAGCGATAGGCAGTTGTAGACATGTCAAAAATATAAGTTTAATACATGGAAGTCACTCATGGAAGAAAAAAATTAGTATGGATGCAAAGGTTGTGTTCATGAATCGAGTTTGAGTAGAGAACTATGAATATAAGTTGTGACAGTAAAAGCACAATACTTTTGGCAAAGAACCCAACTTGTGATTCTAAGACTACAAAACATGATGTACAATACCATTTTGTGAGAGACATTGTGGAAAGAAACAAGGTTCTACTGGAGAAAGTAGACATGTTGGAAAACATAATAGACTCTTTGACCAAGTTTGTGAGTGTTGTGAAGTTCTCTTGGTGCAGAGAGGAAATGGGCATTGCTACCCTATGTCTGTGAACAAGAGTTCATGGGTCTTCTAGTTTTAGTAAAGAAGAAAAAAAGTGGGAGAATGTTTGGTTTTTTATATTCTCCATAGTGAAAGTTCAGATGAGGTGGATTGAGTGACATTTGAAGTCAATGTGGATCGACAAAAATTCAAAGGACGAGGTGAGTCAACTGAGTAAATTTGAATTTGAAGGTCAAGGTGGTTCGACATGGAAAGACATCGACAACAAGTCAAAGAGGTCAACCGGCAATATGTCAACAGGAGGGTGTGTGGCAACCGATTGAAGACCGAATGAAGGCTGACTGGTAGTCGATGGGTAATCCAACTTCGTAGTCGGCTGTAACAGAATCCTGAGATTCATGGGATTTGTAACCAATGATCTACGTGGATCTGCAAATTTTTTTGGGTTCCTTTTCTTTAGGTTTTTTCCTACTGTAAATATTATAAAGAAGGTGTGTTGTAATGTTGTAAATGATGATGAATGTCTAATCACCAAGAATCAATAATCGTAGAGGTTGTCGGTCATGTGTATGTAAGCCAAATTGGTTATATGGTTGTTCTTATGTAAGCACAAGGGTATGATGTCGATTTTGTCTTAGGTGTGGACCAAGGTTAGACATGTAACCTTTTATTCTGAATGAATAAGACAATAAGAGAGCAGAATGCTCAAGGAATTTTGATTTTCCCAGTTTGGGTTTCCAGGGTAAAATATCTGTGTACTATGTAATTTCTTTGTCATTTAATTTCTTGATTATATATTTCTTCCTCTCTTATGGTAGGTTTAGCATGTAAGTGTCCTCATTTCCTAAAAAGGACAACATATCAAATCAACCCTTGTATTACCCCACTTCCTAGACACCCATAATGTGTAAACGCTACATATATTACAAATCTAAAGGGTGAAATTTAAAGCTTAAACATCTAGGAAGTTGAAAGCATCAATGATTGTGTGGGAAGTATAAGTATACCCGTCAGGGATATGGATTCTCTATAGCAGTGGGACTATTCTTGTTTGACACCGTGGAAACTTCATTGGGGCTATGTAAGATCGCTGAAAATAAAGCAATGATAGGAAAGAAGAGATAAGGAACACACATCAGTATAAAAATATTCAACAAAACTCTTATGTGACGTCTCGTCCCTCCCAAATTTCTGAATTAAGTTAACTAAATCCCATCCCATATTATCTTACATAAATTATTTCGAGGATCATCCAGGCTCTATCGCGTCCTCTTTTGTCAGTAAGAGCTAGTGATGTGAGTCCACGATACAGAGGGAAATGTAATATATGAAGATCGAATGTATATTATCCAGGGTTAAATCTGGAGAAGAGAGAACTAGTTCTCCCAACAAGTTTCCATTTGTTGTGACATCCAAAACAACCCACTAAAATTCTTGAGCTTAAAGGATTTTAGTGGGTACCCACCTACCAAAATTTCAACAAGGTACTGATCACTATTAACCCAACTAGCTATTCATTCATAAGACTACCTTTTGTACATAATATCTAAAGTTGATCTAATGAAAAATTGACCAGTACTAGAGCCCTCAAGTTACATTGATTAATGACCCCATTTTTATTTCCACTCGAGTCCTGAACCTTATTAGGAACCCCCTCTGTAATGATGCAAAAACTACTTACATGTATGATCCTTGTTTAAGCGTAGTTGGGACTTCCTTCCACTAATACATATGGTGTTGAAGTTCGATGGGGTGTTCCAACGTTACAGAAAAAATCCACCTTATCGTTGGACATTACCCATTAATTCTAAAATTTCATTATATTTTTTTCTTGGCCCCCAATGTTCATTGGACATACGACATAATTTAGTGTTCAACATATTTTCGACTCATATTCGATGATTTTCAAGACCAATTAAATTACCATCATGACCACAATTACCCTATGTCTTGCTTCTGTGGCACCTACTGGCACTTCCATGTCAGTAAAGTTTTGTGTCATTGGTGCATTTTACACCTAATTGGGCCTTAATTATGCCATCTAGGGGGATAAAAATGTTCATCATAGGATTATTATGCCCACATTGTCTTAATTGATATGTCAATTATGCCTGATATAACAACTAAAGATGTCTAGATCGAGATAATTATGCCTGCATTGTCTTGATCAAGACGTCAATTATTCCTACTATGGGGGCTAAAAATGTTCTACACAAGCTAATTATGCTCGCTCTGCCTGCTGATGTCAATTAAACATGAATGGATAAAATATATGATTGGCAAGTACACAGATTAATGGATGAACATAGTACATATTATAAGTTTTCATGATGTGGGCATGTTGGATAGTACCTGACCTAGATTAGTTGTGCCACCAAATATCCTATGAGAGAATTTCAATCATATGTTGGTTAATGTGACCATTGAAGTCATATGATGGCTATTCCTAACCGGTACTGCCATGTCCTAGAGTTACCCTTTGTATAATGAAGGGACAATAGTACATGGAATAATAAGTATCCCATTGAGTGGTTGAGTCTGTAATCTAAGTGCCCCAGAGGTTTCTCAGGATGCTAAATCCATTTATTCATTCAAAAATGCAATTTAAACAACATAAAATTTCAATTTTTCCTAGATTTAGATCACCATATTCAGGTGAAAAATGTCAATTAAACATAAAATGTTTAGACTACACCACCATGGGGGAAAATTAGGAAGGATTCAGGTGTCCGGCTTAGAGGTCACAGTACTACACCCATATGTGGATGGTGCCACCAATCAAGAAGAAGCACTCCACATCAACATTGACAACCCAGGAGGCCGCAAGACACAGAAAGGGGGAGCCTCCAGTAGCAGTGGGAGGAACAAAGAAAATGGAGCACATATTGAGGGGAAGAATTGATGATGCCAATATTTTCAAGGGAATGTGATAGTGCAAGGAGAGAGGAGACAAAGTAGTTCGCGAGAAGGAATATCTCTAGGTTGTTCAGGCCAAATGGGAGTTGAATGTGTTTGACCCATGTATAGGATACCATGAAAGTTTCTTAGGAACATGACCATAACAATTGGAAAACATAAACCTTTTTGGTATCAATACTATCCATCCCCACCATAGTATTCTTCCTCTAGCTCTTCCCCAATACTTCCATTTCTCTATTCCCACCTAGTGGTGCACCCTCCATATTCATACCGCATTCTGTATATTCCATTAGACCCTTCAGTGCACTACCAGTTTTGGAACCCATTGGCACTGTAATATGCTTTAGTACCTACCCACAATGTGAATCTGATGACTAGATAAAACACACTTTCGAGTATCGATTGCAACAGATGACTAGATACAACAAGGTAGAGTGTGCCTCAAGTACTAATCATTGCCTAAAAGTTGTAAAATTTGTCTTGGGGACCTATGAATACATGTAAATTTAGTTATGATCCACTTATGTAAGTGACCTATGGGTGGCAGTGATCCCCATAGGGGACATAATATATAAGGTTGTAACAAATGGCTGGAGGACCTATGAATACATGTAAATTTAGTTATGATCCACTTACGTAGGTGACCTATGGGTCACGCTGGTCCCCACGGGGAACATAACATATAAGGTTTAAAGTAGAGAGATAGCAAAGGAGATTGGTCTTGTTATGGTTTCCTTAGCAGGAATCTTCGTAGAGGAGAAATTTGTAGAATTCATATTACAATTTTCCCAGTTTTGTAATGGAGATTGTATATGTGATGTTTGTGATGTAAGGATCCTTCTATATTTATGAGGAATTACTGGAAGATCAGTAATGTTTTTGAATCATACTTGTCTTACATGTGATTTTTGATGTGATCTTTAGTGATTATCTGCAATCTTTAATTGATTTTTAATTCATCTCTTTAATAATTTCTTAATCTACCTACAAGAAATATTTATATTTTAGGTTTTTTTTATGAGAAAAAAATCATTGTATTGATATTTGTTGTGGAAATGACATACACATTGATGAGTTCCCTTCTAATTTTAACGTTAGCAACCATTTCCTTTATAGAATGCCTCTATCATATAAGACTATAACCTATGATTATGACTTTGACTCTTACAATCATCCTTAGACATATCACTCTTTTAACAAATAATTCCATATCTTCGTATTGATGCTGAGACAAAACCATGAGACAAACTCTCTCTAAATTTACATAAAAAAAATTAAACCAAGACCAAAAATCCATTCATCAAAAAATAGGTAAGAGTATAAAATCTATAAGAGTATGGGCCTTAATTTCATGAACACACAAAAACACTTCCTCCAAAATGAGTGCTTCCTTTGATAATTGATCATCTTTGTGGTTGAATTCTTGATAGACATGAGCAAAAGACACCTCTTAAAAAACTATTTTCTTTTAATCCTATTGAAAATAGGCCCCAAATCCAAGTTATAAATGTTACTTTTACCATTTTCCTAGTCAATAAGAAGTTTGGAGTCACGAAAGACTTGTAGCCTCTTAACCTGCATGTCCACTGCTGCAACCTTAATTAGGATCTAGGTGGAATTTAGTTATCCTCTATTGTTTGTGCCCAAACTTGCTTAATGTTGTATTATACCTTAGATTTGAGTTGTGAAATTTTTTGGGGATTTTGTTTGTCATTGTAGACCTGGTCATGTTGATTATTTTCCATTTGAAAGTTTAAAAAGGGAGGTTGTGAAAAAGAGGAAAATGTTTCCTTGTAATTTGCAAGGTATAAATTGTACTAAGTGACTAAATGAAAATGCACACCCAAGCTTCCCTGTAGCTCCAAAATTTGTTTTATAAGTTTTAATATGGATTTACATAAATGGAAAATTTACCTATGAATATAAAGTTCACTTGAAGAACATGAGAGGTTTCTTTCATGCACCTAGAGTTGAGATTTCATGTAAATTTGAAGGGAAAATTGCCTCAACCTCAAATGCACACCCTAGTCTCTAATTTGAGCCAACTTCAGTGGTTCATCTTGCATAAGTTGTAGTTTGTGATTTCACACATGTTTATAAACTTATATTGGAATTTTGAGACATAAACCTACCTGGTGTGCATAAAGGATAAAAATTGCATTGTAAAGCCAAAGTGCCAAATTGTTAAAGTTGGATATATTAAATTGCCTGCCCAAAGTTGGATAAGGATCAATAATTTAGGATTTAATTTGTAAATTGATCATTGCAACATGTATAACCTATTTGTACAATTAGTAATGCATTTACACTTCAAAAAGCATGATTTCTATGAACAAATATTCATGGAATTTTGATGAATCAGAGGATGGTGGGTTAGGAGATAAACCAAGGTCATTTTTTCATTAAGAGTCATAAAAGACTCTTTTGTGCAAAAATATGCAAGAGATGCATAGTAAAACCCTAGAAATGCAAAAAAAGTTTGTAAAAAGTAACCCAATGTGGTATTATTCCTTAGATTTGAGTTGTGCAAGTTCACGGGGATGTGTTTTATCATAATAGAACTGGCCATGTTGTTTATTTTCAATTTGCAAGTTAAAAAAGGGTGGTTGTGCAAAAGAGGTGAATTTTTCCTTGTAATTTGCAAGGTGTAAACTATACTAAGTGAGTAAATGAAAATGCACTCCCAAGCTTCCATGTAGCTCCAAAAGTTGTTTTATAAGTTTTAAGATGGAGTTACATAAATGGTAAATTTACCTATGCATCTAAGATTCAATTGAAGAACAAGAGAGGCTACTTTCATGCACCTAGAATTTGGATTTCATCTAACTTTGAAGGGAAAACTGCCTTAGCCTCAAATGCATGCCCTATTCTCCAATTTGAGCCGACTTTGGTGGTTAATCTTGCATAAGCTGTAGTTTGTGATTTCACACCTGTCTATAGATGTATATTGGCATTTTGAGACATAAACATACTTGGTGTGCATAAAGGATAAAAAATGCATTGTAAAACCAAAGTGCCAAATTGGTAAAGTTGGCTATATTAAACTGCATGCCCAAAGTTGCCTAAGGATCAATAATTTATGATTTAATTTGTAAATTGATAATTCCAAGATGTATAACATGTTTGTATAATTACTAGTGTATTTACACTCCAAAAATGATGATTTCTATTCACAAAGATTCATGGAATTTTGATGGTTTAGAGGATGGTGGGTTAGAGGATAAATCAAGGTTAGTTTTTCATTAAGAGTCATAAAAGACTCTTCTATGCAAAAATAGGCAAGAGATGCAGAGTAAAACCCTGGAAATGAAAAAAATGTTTGTAAAAAGTAACCCGACATTGTATTATACCTTATATTTGAGTTGTGCAAGCTGTTGGGGATGTGGTTTATCATAGTAGACATGGTCATGTTGTTTATTTTGCAATTGCAAGTTTAAAAAGGGTGGTTTTGCAAAAGAGACAAAGTTTTCCTTGTAATTTGCAAGGTGTAAACTGTACTAAGTGAGTAAATGAAAATGTACGCCCAAGCTTCCCTGTAGCTCCAAATTTTTTTTTATAAGTTTTAAGATGGAGTTACATAAATGGTAAATTTACATATGCATCTAAGGTTCAATTGAAGAACATGAGAGGTTGCTTTCATGCACCTAGAATTGGGATTTCATGTAAATTTGAAGGGAAAACTACCTCAATCTCAAATGCACGCCCTACTCTCCAATTTGAGCCAACTTTGGTGGTTCATCTTGGATAAGCTATAGTTTGTAATTTTACCCCTGTCTATAAACTTATATTGGCATTTTGAGACATAAACTTACATGGTGTGCATAAAGGATAAAAAAATGCATTATAAAACCAAAGTGCCAAATTGTTAAAGTTAGCTATATTAAACTACATGCCCAAAGTTGGCTAAGGATCAATAATTTAGGATTTAATTTTTAAATTTATCATTCTAATATGTATAACATCTTTGTATAATTTGTAGTGCATTTACACTCCAAAAAGGATGATTACTATGCAAAACGATTCAT
>SNQJ01S0028634.1:0-26068 GCA_010110895.2 Picea sitchensis | reverse complement strand
TTTTCCTTGTAATTTGCAAGGTGTAAACTATACTAAGTGAGTAAATGAAAATGCACTCCCAAGCTTCCATGTAGCTCCAAAAGTTGTTTTATAAGTTTTAAGATGGAGTTACATAAATGGTAAATTTACCTATGCATCTAAGATTCAATTGAAGAACAAGAGAGGCTACTTTCATGCACCTAGAATTTGGATTTCATCTAACTTTGAAGGGAAAACTGCCTTAGCCTCAAATGCATGCCCTATTCTCCAATTTGAGCCGACTTTGGTGGTTAATCTTGCATAAGCTGTAGTTTGTGATTTCACACCTGTCTATAGATGTATATTGGCATTTTGAGACATAAACATACTTGGTGTGCATAAAGGATAAAAAATGCATTGTAAAACCAAAGTGCCAAATTGGTAAAGTTGGCTATATTAAACTGCATGCCCAAAGTTGCCTAAGGATCAATAATTTATGATTTAATTTGTAAATTGATAATTCCAAGATGTATAACATGTTTGTATAATTACTAGTGTATTTACACTCCAAAAATGATGATTTCTATTCACAAAGATTCATGGAATTTTGATGGTTTAGAGGATGGTGGGTTAGAGGATAAATCAAGGTTAGTTTTTCATTAAGAGTCATAAAAGACTCTTCTATGCAAAAATAGGCAAGAGATGCAGAGTAAAACCCTGGAAATGAAAAAAATGTTTGTAAAAAGTAACCCGACATTGTATTATACCTTATATTTGAGTTGTGCAAGCTGTTGGGGATGTGGTTTATCATAGTAGACATGGTCATGTTGTTTATTTTGCAATTGCAAGTTTAAAAAGGGTGGTTTTGCAAAAGAGACAAAGTTTTCCTTGTAATTTGCAAGGTGTAAACTGTACTAAGTGAGTAAATGAAAATGTACGCCCAAGCTTCCCTGTAGCTCCAAATTTTTTTTTATAAGTTTTAAGATGGAGTTACATAAATGGTAAATTTACATATGCATCTAAGGTTCAATTGAAGAACATGAGAGGTTGCTTTCATGCACCTAGAATTGGGATTTCATGTAAATTTGAAGGGAAAACTACCTCAATCTCAAATGCACGCCCTACTCTCCAATTTGAGCCAACTTTGGTGGTTCATCTTGGATAAGCTATAGTTTGTAATTTTACCCCTGTCTATAAACTTATATTGGCATTTTGAGACATAAACTTACATGGTGTGCATAAAGGATAAAAAAATGCATTATAAAACCAAAGTGCCAAATTGTTAAAGTTAGCTATATTAAACTACATGCCCAAAGTTGGCTAAGGATCAATAATTTAGGATTTAATTTTTAAATTTATCATTCTAATATGTATAACATCTTTGTATAATTTGTAGTGCATTTACACTCCAAAAAGGATGATTACTATGCAAAACGATTCATGGAATTTTGATTATTTAGAGGATGGTGGGTTAGAAGATAAACCAAGGTCAATTTTGCATTAAGAGTCATAAAAGTATTTTCTATGCAAAAATAGGCAAGAGATGCATAGTAAAATGTTGGAAATGACAAAACTGTTTGTTAAAAGTAACCCAATGTTGTATTATACCTTAGAATTGAGTTATGCAAGTTGCTAGGGATGTGGTTTATCATAGTATACCTGCTCATATTGTTTATTTTGCAATTGCAAGTTTAAAAACGATGGTTGTGCAAAAGATGCAATGTTTTCCTTATAATTTGCAAGGTGTAAACTGAACTAAGTGAGTAAATGAAAATGCATGCCCAAGCTTCCCTGTAGCTCCAAAAGTTGTTTTATAAGTTTTAAGATGGAGTTACATAAATGGTAAATTTACCTATGTATCTAAGGTTCATTTGAAGAACATGAGAGGTTTCTTTTATGCACCTAGAATTGGGATTTCATGTAAATTTGAAGGGAAAACTACCTCAACCTCAAATGCATGCCCTATTCTCCAATTTGAGCCATCTTTGGTGGTTCATATTGCATAAGCTGTAGTTTGTGATTACACAATTGTATATAAACTTATATTGGCATTTCGAGACATAAACCTACCTGGTGTGCATAAAGGATAAAAAATGCATTGTAAAACCAAAGTGACAAATTGGTAAACTTGGCTATATTAAACTGCACTCCCAAAGTTGGCTAAGGATCGATAGTTTAGGATTTAATTTGTAAATTGATCAATCTAATATGTATAAAATGTTTGCATAATTTGTAGTGCATTTGCACTCCAAAAAGGATGATTTCTATGCAAAATGATTCATGGAATTTTAATGAATTAGTGGATGGTAGGTTAGGAGATAAACCAAGGTTATTTTTGCATTAAAATTCATAAAATACTATTCTGTGCCAAAATAGGAAAGAGATGCATATTAAAACCCTGGAAATGCAAAAAATATTTGTAAACAGTTATACAATGTTGTATTATACCTTAGATTTAAGTTGTGCAAGTTGTTGGGGGATGTGGTTTATCATAGTAGATCTGCTCATATTGTTTATTTTGCAATTGCAAGTTTAAAAAAGGTGGTTGTGCAAAAGAGGTGAAGTTTTCCTTGTAATTTGCAAGGTGTAAACTATACTAAGTGAGTAAATGAAAATGCATGCCCAAGCTTCCTTGTAGATCCAAAAGTTGTTTTATAATTTTTAGGATGGAGTTACATAAATGGAAAATTTACCTATGCATCTAAGGTTCAATTGAAGAACAAGAGAGGTTTCTTTCATGCACCTAGAATTGGGATTTCATGTAAATTTGAAGGGAAAACTGCCTCAGCCTCAAATGCACACACTATTCTCCAATTTTAGCCAACTTTGGTGGTTCATCTTGTATTATCTGTAGTTTTTGATTTAATACTTGTCTGTAAATATATATAGACATTTCAAGACATAAACCTACCTGGTGTGCATAATGGATACACATTGCGTTGTAAAACCAAAGTGCCAACTTGGTAAAGTTGGCTATATTAAACTACATGCCCAAAGTTGGCTAAGGATAAATAATTTAGGATTTAATTTATAAATTGATCATTCTAAGATGTATAACATGTTTGTATAATTAGTAGTGCATTTACAGTCCAAAAAAGATGATTTCCATGCACAAAGATTCATGGCATTTTGATGATTCAAATGATGGTGGATTAGGAGATAAACCAAGGTCAGTTTTTCATTAAGAGTCATTAAATACACTTATGTGTAAAAATAGGCATGACATGCATAGTAAAACCCTGGAAATGCAAAATTGTTTGTAAAAATCAAACCAATGTTGTATTATACCTTAAACTTGAGTTGTGCAAGTTGTTGGGGATGTGGTTTATCATAGTAGACATGGTCATGTTGTTTATTTTGCAATTGCAAGTTTAAAAAGGGTGGTTGTGCAAAAGAGACTAATTTTTCCTTGTAATTTGCAAAGTGCAATATGTACTAAGTGAGTAAAAGAAAATGCACGCCCAAGATTCTCTGTATCTCCAAAATTTGTTTTATAAGTTTTAAGATGGAGTTACATAAATGGTAAATTTACCTATGCATCTAAGGTTCAATTGAAGAGCAAGAGAGGTTTCTTTCATGCACCTAGAATTTGTATTTCATGTAAATTTGAAGGGAAAACTGTCTCAGCCTCAAATGCATGCCCTATTCTTCAATTTGAGCCAACTTTGGTGGTTCATCTTGCATAAGCTATAGTTTGTGATTTCACATCTGTCTATAAACTTATATTGGCATTTTGAGACATAAACCTACTTGGTGTGCATAAAGGATAAAAAATGCATTGTAAAACCAAAGTGTCGAATTGGTAAAGTTAGCTATATTAAACTGTATGCCCAAAGTTGGATAAGGATCAATAATTTATGATTTAATTTGTAAATTGATAATTCCAAGATGTATAACATGCTTGCATAACTAATAGTGCATTTACACTCCAAAAATAAATATTTCTATGCATAACGATTCATGGAATTTTGATGATTCAGAGGATGGTGGGTTAGAAGATAAACCAAGGTCAGTTTTGCATTGAGAGTCATAAAAGACTCTTCTATGCAGAAATAGGCAAGAGATGCAGAGTAAAACCCCAAAAATGGAAAAAACAATGTTTGTAAAAAGTAACCCAATCTTGTATTATAGATTATATTTGAGTTGTGCAAGTTGTTGGGGATGTGGTTTATCATAGTAGACATGGTCATGTTGTTTATTTTTCAATTTCAAGTTTGAAAAGTGTGGTTGTGCAAAAGAGACAAAGTTTTCCTTGTAATTTTCAAGGTGTAAACTGTTTTAAGTGAGTAAGTGAAAATAAAGGCCCAAGCTTCCATGTAGCTCTAAAATTTGTTTTATATAAGCTTTAAGATGGAGTTACATAAATGTTAAATTTACCTATGCATATAACATTCACTTGAAGAACATGAGAGGTTGATTTCATGCACCTAGAATTGGGATTTCATGTAAATTTGAAGGGAAAACTACCTCAACCTCAAATGCCCGTCCTACTCTCCAATTTGAGCCAACTTTGGTAATTCATCTTGCATAAGATATAGTTTGTGATTTCACACCTGTCTATAAACGTATATTGGCATTTTGAGACATAAACCTACCTGGTGTGCATTAAGGATAAAAACTGCATTATAAAACCAAAGTGCCAAATTGGTAAAGTTGGCTATATTAAACTGCATTCCCAAAGTTGGCTAAGGATCATTAATTTAGGATTTCATTTGTATATTGATCATTCCAATATGTATAACATGTTTGTATAATTTTTAGTGCATTTACACTCCAAAAAGGATGATTACTATGCACAAAGATTCATGGCATTTTGATGATTCATAGGATGGCAGGTTAGGAGATAAACCAAGCTCATTTTTGCATTAAGAGTCATAAAAGCCTCTTTTGTGGAAAAATAGGCAAGAGATGCATAGTAAAAGCCTAGAAATGAAAAAATTGTTTGTCAAAAGTAACCCAATGTTGTATTATACCTTAGATTTGAGTTATGCAAGTTGCTAGGGATGTGGTTATCATAGTAGACCTGCTCATATTGTTTATTTTGCAATTGCAAGTTTAAAAATGGTGGTTGTGCAAAAGAGGCAATGTTTTCCTTGTAATTTGCAAGGTGTAAACTGTACTAAGTGAGTAAATGAAAATGCACGCCCAAGTTTCCATGTAGATCCAAAAGTTGTTTTATAAGTTTTAAGATGGAGTTATATAAATGGTAAATTTACCTATGCATCTAAGGTTCAATTGAAGAACATGAGAGGTTTCTTTCATGCACCTAGAATTGGAATTTCATGTAAATTTGAATGAAAATCTGCCTCAACTTCAAATGTATGCCCTATTCTCCAATTTGAGCCAACTTTGGTGGTTCATCTTGCATAAGTTGTAGTTTGTGATTTCACACTTGTCTATAAACTTGTATTGGCATTTTGAGACATAAACCTACCTGGTGTGCATAAAGGATAAAAAATGCATTGTAAAACCAAAGTGACAAATTGGTAAAGTTGGCTATATTAAACTGCATTCCCAATGTTGGCTATTGATCAATAATTTAGGATTTAATTTGTAAATTGATCATTCCAATATGTATAACATGTGTATATAATTTGTAGTGCATTTATACTCTAAAAAGGATGATTTCTATGCAAAACGATGCAGGGAATTTTGATGATTCAATGGAGGGTGGGTTAGGAGATAAGCCAAGGTCAATTTTACATTTAAAGTCATAAAATACTATTCTGTGAAAAAATAGGCAAGAAATGCATATTAAAACCCTGGAAATGCAAACAATGTTTGTAAACAATAACCCAATGTTGTATTATACTTTATATTTGAGTTGTGCAAGTTGTTGGGGATGAGGTTTATCATAGTAGACCTGCTCATATTGTTTATTTTGCAATTTCAAGTTTAAAAAGGGTGGTTGTGCAAAAGAGGCGAAGTTTTCCTTTTAATTTGCAAGGTGTAAACTATACTAAGTGAGTAAATGAAAATGCATGCCCAAGCTTCCCTGTTGCTCCAAAAGTTGTTTTATAAGTTTTAAGATGGAGTTACAAAAATGGTAAATTTATCTATGCATCTAAGGTTCAATTGAAGAATAAGAGAGGTTTCTTTCATGTGCCTAGAATTGACATTTCATATAAATTTGAAGGGAAAGCTACCTCAACCTCAAATGCATGCCCTATTCTCCAATTTGAGCCAACTTTGGTGGTTCATCTTGCATTAGTTGTAGTTTGTGATTTTAGACTTGTCTGTAAACATATATTGACATTTTGAGACATAAAATGTAACATCTCGGTCTTGTGAGCACATGTTATCGACTTATTCTTTGAGGACACTTGCGTGCAAGTGAACCGGTTTTAGTACATGATTATTTGTTTAAATTATGGATCTTTTTGATGATCTTTATGGTTGTGATTAATGTTTTTTGATNGACAGATGCTATTGACGAATTTTCCTTGAGTGTGTAGGGCACTTGACAGATTGTGGATGCTGAGGGCATTAATGGACCTCCTTGGACTCCATATTGAGTCAGGGAGTGGATTTTATTGGTTTGAGTATTTCATTTATGCATATGTGACATATGATTGAGTATAGTATGATTTTGTTTATAGATCAATGATGATGTTTTGTTAATGAATGCAGACTGATGAATGCTTGCTAATATGACTCACATAAGGAGTAAAGGGTCCATGCACATAGACCAGATATTGAGGGAGAGGTGTGGAAGTGTCCCTGTGACAACTTACTAGCACTACCATCATGTCTCAAATTGTAGGTTAATGATTACCTAGTTCGAGAGGTCCATGATGTCGTGAGGGCAGACAGAGACAATCACTCACAAAGATTATAAAGGGAACATAATAAGGCAGAGTCCTTATTCCTTAGAAGCCCTTAGTATCTCACAAGGTCGCTTGAATGGAGTGCTAACTCCAAAGGTTGGACAACTACCAAAACTAGTCAAAGGTGAATGGAGCACAAAGTGCGTCTTGAAGGGCACATCGCATAAATAAAACTTGAGTCAATGAATCTAGGTGGCCTAGAAAACCTTGAGAGAATAATTGTAAACCTTGAAAAACTTAAGACCTTGTCAGATATGAATAATTAATGAGCAATTTATTACTTATAAATCCCCAAATGAAAGTCTAAGCCTATTAAAAAATTAAGCCTAAGTATTAGTTTGGTGAGAAGACTAAAACTAAAAATTAGTTAGATGGAAAGTATTACATATATTTAGGAAATAAAAATTAACAATTNAATTTATTACTTATAAATCCCCAAATGAAAGTCTAAGCCTATTAAAAAATTAAGCCTAAGTATTAGTTTGGTGAGAAGACTAAAACTAAAAATTAGTTAGATGGAAAGTATTACATATATTTAGGAAATAAAAATTAACAATTTATCTAGAGGATGACAATAATTATTATATACTTGTATTCTTAAAGAGAAGGTGTTTTATCTAGTTGCATATTTATGGTCTGCTTTTATGCTTAAGGGTAGGATGTGAGACTAGTATAAGAGTCATTGAACAAATTAATTGTTAATTATAAATGATTTTATTTGGGTTATAAATTGGATACATAATGGAAAAGTGGTGTTAATTTAATGTATTGATCTTCTATGGGTTCTCTTAATGAATATGAAAATTTATCTTTTCCTTGCATACTCCTAGAAGATATTCCTTAAGATGAAGATGTATAGTTAACTATCTGAGATTAAGATTGTTTTTGCATGCTTGATTTATTATTCTCATGTAAATCCTCTTACTCATTACGCTCAGTTGTTGCTTGAAGGATTTATTAGGTAGAGTAGATTATTATTATTTGCACTTGATGAAATGATGATTAAGTATGTTGATATTCTAGGTAGAGTAGTGATGTGTGATTAAGTTATGGAATTTAGATACTTCCTTGTTCCTCAGAACAGTCACCAGTTTTGAGACCTTGAGTGATCAAAATCAATCGTATGAATCCTAGACTTGAGCATTACTTATGTGTCTTGGAGGTCCTAACCATGCAGGATAGGATGGGCGGGTAGTTCTTTTAATATTCAGTGACATGGTTAATCAATTATTAGTATTTTCTTCAGTTGACAATGGTGCGTTGATTTGTGTCGTTGTTTATTATGATGGTGTGTTGATTATGTGAAACTACTAACTATGACGATGCATTGATTTGTGTCATTGTTTATTATGATGATGTGTTGATTATGTTCCACTATTAATTATGTTAATGCATTGATTATGTGTCGTTATTAGTTATGATGATGTATCGCTTGTGATGCTATTAATTATGTTGTGAAGATTTTAATATCCTAATGCGAAGAAAAAATATATTTACCTAGTGTACATCGCTATTCATTGTCATAATAGAGGGGTCATTACATATGGTATCAGAGCGGGTTCAACCCTACGACTTGGGATCATTACACCTTCCACTATATTAAACACTTGATTAATAACTTGTTGCTAATTAAAATTGAAATTTGTCCATGTAGGTAATCATGGTTAGAGGACACCGTGGAGGTAGACAATGTGTTCCTAGGAGAGGAGGTGCAATGCGTCCAGTAGAATCCACGCCAGAGGGATCTAACCCCGAACGAGAAGAACAAGTCATTGGACAGGAGAAGGTTGCGGTGGGGGATGTGGTTGGTTTGATGAGATCCTTCCAGAGGATGCCAGAGTCCCTGATTAACTGATTAGATAGAGATGAGGTCGGAGCATATGTACCCAATGAGGGTTCACAACGCAACCCAAATGGTAGTGGTAGCATCCACAGAGAACTCGAGAAGGTGAAGTTTCTTGAGTTCATGGGTTCCACAGACAACTCAGCTACTTAGGCATGGTTGGAGAACATGGCAATGTGCTTTGCATTTCATGACTACAACTCCAACATGAAGGTATGCATGGAGGTATTTCAACTGAAGGGGAATGCTCTTCTATGGTGGAAGACACTCCTACCTCAAATAAACATGGTTGTCGAAGACGTGTCATGGGAACTGTTTAAGGAGCAGTTTCGGGAGAGGTATTTTTCAGAGGAATTCATCAAGCGCTACCTCAATGAGTTCAACGCCTTACGACAGGGTGGTTGTACGGTGTTAGAGTATGAGGCTAGATTCATGGAGCTACTTCAATATGATCCCCATCCGAGCACAAAGAAGCTAAAGGTAAACAAGTTTGTGTTCGACGTTAACTTCAACATTCATGTAGAGGTGAGGATCCTAATGCCTCAGAAATTGCATGATGAAGTCTAGAAGGCCCTCATAGATGAGGAAGAGTTGATCAGCGGGGGTCAGGGCATGACTCCTGCAATACCAAATGGACAGATGACATCATGTGCACAACAACATTAGACACCATCCATAAAAAAATCAGGGTATCGAGATACGTCGAGAGGATCCACGTTCACAACACCACGATGACCAACTCTTCATTAGAGGAATTTCTATAGAGGACCACCACATCAATAGAAACATCGCTTGCAGCAGCATCTGTTTAGGCATGTTCAATGGAATAGACCAAGATCTCAGGCTGGTAGGCCAACAAATTCTACTTCGGGGACCAGGAGTACTAGATCGAAGAACGAATGTTGGACATGTGGAGAGCAACATTACCAGCGACACTGTTTGATTGAGAAGGCCAGAGTGGTCGGGTGAACATGACACACTAAAATTGGAGATATGGGCAAGGCCCACAAGATTCATACAGCGATGAATAACCTCTAGGCCGAGCACCAGTCGATTGTGCTCAAGACATCAGGTACAATCGTCGACCAAAATTTTAGTATTTTGATAGATCCAGGTGCTACAGAGAGATTTATTTCTAGTGCAACGCTAAAGAAAATTAAGGTAAAGGAAGTCGAGAAGGAAGAGATTAGATATGTATAAATGGCTTCAGGTGCCAAACAGAAGGCTGGAGGAAGGGTTACAAACTGCAACATTGACTTGGGATATTTTGTAACGAAGGCCAACCTATATGTCACGATCTTAGGATATTATGGCATAGTGATCGATATGTAATGGTTGGAATCACATGATGCAATACTTAACTACAAGACGAAACAATTAAGTTTGGCAGATGATGAAGGACATAGAATACTGATTGTAGGAAGAAACCAGGGAGTGTCCTTGAGGCTCATTTCTTCCCTACAACTACAGAAGAGCATGCACAAGGGATGAAAGTGATATGCAATATTAGTGCTAAATGAAAGGGGTGAGGCGGAAGGGTTAGAAAACCTTCCCGTAGTACGAGAGTTTGCATATGTGTTTCCATAAGGGTTATCGGGTTTGCTTCCAGAAAGAGAGTTGGAGTTTACAATCGAATTGAAACCTGGAACTGAACTGATAGCAATAACGTCGTATCAAATGTCAACGCCTAAGTTACAAGAGTTGAAAATGTAATTGAAGGAGTTATTAGACTTGGGACTTATACGTCCAAGTGTGTCACCTTGGGGTGCGCTTGTTATTTTCATAAGAAAGAAGGATGGGTTGTGGAGACTTGTATTGACTACCGTCAATTGAGCAAGGTGATGATCAAGAACCAATATTTGTTTCCAAGAATAGACAATTTGTTTGATCAAATGAAGGGTGTGGCAATGTTTTCCAAGATCGACTTGAGATCAGGGTATCACCAGTTACAAATTAAAGAGGAAGATATTCCTAAGACTGCATTCAAGATGAGGTTTGGACACTACGAGTTTATCATTTTACCGTTTGGACTGACAAACGCCCCGAGGGTATTCATGAGTTTGATGAATGGGGTGTTCCACGAATACTTAGACAAGTTTGTGCAAGTATTCATTGATGAAATACTGATATATTATGAGATGACAGAAGAACATGAAGAACATTTAAGATTGGTACTACAATGTTTACGAGAAAACAAATTATATGGGAAACTATTGAAATGTTCTTTTTACCAATCAAAGATTCATTACTTAGGGCACATTATATCCAATGAAGGTATCGTTGTGGATACACCAAAGGTAGAGTCTATTATGGAATCTCCTACACCGAAAAATGTACAAGAAGTACGCAACTTTATGGGTTTAGCATGATATTACTGACGGTACATTGAAGGTTTTTCGAAGATAGCAAATCCAATCATGGAATTGCAGAAGAAAAACAAGAAGTTTGTATGGACTGAGAAATGCGCAAAAGCATTTCAAAGGCTCAAGGAGTTGTTGATGAAAAAACCAATACCAAAATTCCCCGACATGGACAAGGAATTATTGGTATGCATGGATGCATCCAAGGAAGGTTTAGGTAGAGTATTGATGCAAGATGATTGAGTGCTCGCTTACATCTCAAGGAAATTACAAAAGCATGAGGAGAACTATGCAACACATGATTTGAAGTTATTGGAAATTGTATATTTCTTGAGAGTTTGGAGACACTATCTGATTGGATGAAAATTCAAACTAAAGACAGATCACTGTGGACTACAACATATATTTAAACAGAGTGACTTGAACACATGACAAAGGTGTTGGTCATAACTACTTAGCGAATACGACTTCAAGATTACATACATAAAAGGTACGATGAATAGAGTGGCAGACACGTTGATTCAGAGACCACACATCTTCTAGGTAATACCTCTTAAGATGAATCTTAGAGAAATGATTCTAGTGTTACAGAGAGACGATGACTCGTACAAGGAATTTAAATAAATTATTGGACAATATACCATGAGGGTACCAAAGTTTTAAGGTTATACATTGGACAATGACAGATTGATGAGGTATAAAAACATGATTTACGTACCTCCTAATGAAGAATTGAGAATCTTGATCTTAAGTGAAGCACATTGTGCAGTGTACATGGCTCATCCGAGAGTCATGAAGATGAGGGAATACCTTAATTCTTTATTCTTCTAGAAAGGAATGAAATCATGCATAGTTAGCTACATAGCGAGATCTCTAGAATGTTAACAAGTGAAACCTGAACATAGACATCCGATAGGATTAATAAAGCCACACGTTATTTCGAAATCAAAATGGGAGGTCATTTCAATGGACTTTATAGTTGGATTGCCATTGACGACAAGGAGACACGACTCAATTTTTGTGGTAGTTGACACTCTGACGAAGAGTGAAAATTTTATTCCTATATGTATGACGTATCAGGGGCCAGACATAGCCAGAGTCTTTGTCAATGATATTGTAAGGTTACATGGTGTGACAAGAAGGATCATATCCGATCAAGGATCAGTGTTTACAGGACGATTTTGGACTAGTTTTCAAGAGGCTTTGAGAACACAACTGAACTTTAGTACAACATATCACCCTGAGATAGACATGCATACAGAAAGAACGAACCAAATTTTGGAAGATATGTTGCGTATGTATGTAATGGACCAACATAAACTTTGGGAGAAATTCTTTCGACTAGTAGATTTTGTGTACAACAACAACTACCAAAGTACCATTAAGATGTAATAGTTTGAGTTTCTATACGGGTGACTGTGTTGGACACCATTAAGATGGGATCGACTTGAGGATAGGGTCCTGGTGGGACCAAAAGTGATCCAAGAAATGGAAGAACAAATGTAAATGATAAGACAAAGGATTAAGGAAGTGAAATATCGAGAGAAGAGTTATGCTGATACGCACTACGTTGACCACAATTATGAGGTTGGCGACCGAGCTTTCCTGCGGGTGAAACCTCACAAGAGTTCGATAAAGTTTGGGAAGGGAGCTAAACTATATCCTAGGTTTGTGGGACCTTTCGAAGTTGTGGGAAGGAAGGAACTCGTGGCATATCGACTAGCTTTGCCTGATTCTTTGAGGCGTATGCACGATGTTTTTCATGTATTTGTTTTGAGATATTATTTTAGTGATCCTACACATGTGATTGACATGAGTTCCTTGCAGGTGTTGGATGAGGGTGACTCACGATAGAGCCAATCTGCATTCTGGACCATCGCATTCGACAACTACAACGTCAAATAGTCGATCAGGTCAAGGTCCAATGGGACAATTATAGTCCACATTCGTCTACATGGGAGGATGCATATGATATGCGTCAATAATTTCCTTAGTTATATGATAGATTAGACATATAGATCTTGTCATATACTTTTATTATTGCATTTTGTATACTGTACAACTTTGGGACGAAGTTTAAAACAAGAGGGTGTATATGTAACATCCCGCTCTTGCAAGCACATATTATCGACTTATTCTTTGAGGACACTTGCGTGCAAGTGATCCAGTTTTAGTACATGATTATTTGTTTTGATTATGGATCTTTATGATGATGTTGATGGTTGTGTTTAATGTTTTTTGATATATATACATTGACATATTCTATTGACATGTTTTCCCTGAGTGTGCAAGACACTTGACAAATTGTGGATGCCGAGGACATCAATGGACCTCCTTGGACTCCGGATTGAGTCAGGTAGTGGATTTTATTGGTTTGAGTATTTCATTTATGCATATGTGACATATGATTGAGTATAGTATGATTTTGTATATGGATCAGTGACGATGTTTTGTTAATGAATGCAAGATGATGAATGCTTGCTAATCTAACTCACATAAGGAGTAAATGGGCCATGCACATAGACCAGATATTGAGGGAGAGGTGTGGCAGCGTCCCTATCACAGCCTACTAGCACCCCCGTCGTGGCTCGAATTGTAGGTTAACGATTACATAGTTCTAAAGGTCCACGATGTCGTAAGGGAAGATTGAGACAATCACTCACGAAGATTTTAAGTGGCGCACAATAAGGTAGATTCCTTATTCCTTAGAAGCCCTTAGTCTCTCACAAGGTCTCCCGAATGGAGTGCTGACTAAGGGTTGGAAAACTACCAAAACTAGTCAAAGGCGAGTGACACTCTTGAAGCACGGAGTGCATCTTGAAGGGCACGCCACGTAAATAAAACTTGAGTCAATGAATCTAGGTGGCCTAGAAAACTTTGAAAGAATAATTGTAAACCTTGAAAATCTTTAGACCTTGTCATATATGAATAATTAATGAGCAATTTATTACTTTAAATCCCCAAATAAAAGTCTAAGCCTATTCAAAAATTAAGCCTAAGTCTAAGTTTGGTGAGAAGACTAAAACTAAATTATAAATTAAATAAAAAAGGAATGAAGTAAATCAAGTTAAGAATAAAGAAAGAGTGAAATATATTTAAAGATTTTATATAAGGCACATGTTTGCAAGAAAATATAAAAATGGGGTTTTTAAAATAAGAAAGAAATAAACATGAAAGAATGTGTACTCATAGAAATGTATCTACTAGTTAACACTAGTCTAACTAGAAGAAGACTTAAATTTTAACTCAACTCAGATTTAGTAAGGTGTCAATGATTAAATAGGAATATGGGGAATAGACAACTAGGAGTGATTTAAGGAGCACAATTAGCAAATGTGAGAGAATTTGACTATTAATTAAAACAAAATATGGAATTACTTGTGCAATTTGGGGAGAGGGTGACAAGTGTAAGGGGGAAATAATTCTAATTTATTTAATTGAAAAACAAATTAATTGTGCAAGTAGGGATGTGGCATTGAGGAAATTCCCATAAAAAAAATGGTCAAGATGTGAAAGGGATCACACTGGTTATGGGTAAGGTTATGTTGCACAATTTTTGACTGGTTTTACTTGTGAGAGTTGGGATACCCAGCTTAGAGAGAGTGGTGGGTTACCTTGCGAAACAAGCTTGGAGTTAGAGGATTTCTGGTTGTGTGTGCGTGGCTCCTTTGCAGCTTGAGGGGCTAAAGGGGAAGAGGAGTACCCCTAGCATTGGTTGAGAGGTATCGGTGAAGTCTTGACGATTAACAAGCGGGAGGTCGGAGGGAACGCTTCAGGGAAGAACATCTTGACTTCGTCGCCTTCAGTTACAGTATTTAAATATATTATCATTGTAATGTTATATGGATTTGAGCTGCTATGATTATTGAACAATGAATTGTATACTGCCACGTCTAAATTATGTGCTTTCTATTGATCAATAATTGAGAGATCTATATAGCGATATGTTTGTATGTATTTTCTTATCACCTGTTCAACTACTTCACTCTCGTTTTCCTTTATATAATTGGTCAAATAGATTTATTTTTATTTCAAGAATTCCGCCTGGAGTTGTTTCGATTGTCGATTACTCAGAAGTTCAAATTGCATGAGTAGGCCTCCCTAAGTGATCTCGAACAATTAAAAATTCCATATAACAATAAAAATGATTATCTTCAGAACCTTACTCGTAAAATTTTGTTAATTCAATCATCCCAGATACTAAGGAATTCCAGCGTTGGGCCTTAACACTTGTAGCTATCAGATTCCCATAGGAATTTGATTTCACTCCTTTACGAATACTGCTCTTAGTTGATTTATGTCTAAGACCTGAACCTTGAAGTTTTCGAAGATTCTTACCTATCTCAACCATCTGCGCACCTGTGGTTCAAGGTGCAGGTTGCTTTACCTAGTCTAGCGAAACCTGTGATTTTATTACTCTACTAGTGCTGCGGATTTTATCTCATAGACTACGATAGAGCTAGTGTCATCTACCCCAGACCATGAATTTTCGCTTAGTAAGAGTTTCGATCTATTTTTAACACCAAGTAATTTTATCAGTGCGAGAGACCAACACTTACTCACGCGCAGTGCAACATTTCACTGGTTGAGAAGTCGTTGTAAATAAACTAAGTTTTACGGATTGGTGGTTTTCGATTTTACAGTAAATAAACTAAGTTTTACAGTGTGCCCTGAACGCAGAGACCATTTGATCGCTGCCTGTGGATTGGTGGTTTTGGATTTTTCTCAACCCTGTCAATTTTGCTGTTGGCTTCGTTTTTGGGTGTGGGTTGAAATCCGTCCACCAATAGTCACCTGGGAGATGAACGCACTGGCAGATAGCCTCGATTTTTGCTTTCAAAACTTGGATGATTGACACCCTTTAAGCACTTGCTGGGCGCTTGGCATTCTGTTGCTCCTTACTCATCCTCCCAAACGCACATGTTATACAGCGAGTCACAGGTTCGTGACTAACTGGAGTAGTGTTATCTGGTGTTTTTACGCACTCGTCTCTCCTTCTGATTGCTCTCCTAACCGCACCTAATTTATAGCTGTCCTATATAATTAGTTATCTAGTGAACAATCCATTAAAGGATCTAATATAACCTTGGTTAGGAATATTAAATCCTCACTACTAGGAAGAAAACTACTTACCCATTTCAAAGGAAGCCTTTGAAATTAGGGCTTGACATAAGGACTAATTTAGTAATGAAGTTAACTGATTTATCGTACTACTCCGAGATAGATGGCAAATTGGGACCGATTATTGCATTATTGAAGACGATCCATATGATCTTTGTGGTACATTATTCATAGGTTGGGTTGATCCGTATTTAGGAGCGGAACGAACTGATTAATAAATTGAATACAATGAACACAAAGATATGAAGAATAATACAAATATCCAGTGAACAATGTCTTTTATTAAATAATGAAATAGGCTGAAACTGTAAATCTATAAAATTGAAACACTTGCTCGAATGGTGGTAGCTATCTCTGAGAAGAGATGTGGCTGCTATGCGCATCTGTCTGAGAAGAATGGATTACAATGAGTCTCCAGAGGCCTTTTTTATATTACTCATGAATGCCAAAACCCTAAACATCCAAAAACCTAACCCTAGAAGGTGAAACGACAAAACTCATGTGGGCCCTATGGGTAAGTTGGTGTAATTTGGTACCTCATCTTCCCAAGGTCATAACTTTTGCATACGACCTCCATTTTAGGTGTGTGATAGCTAGTTGGAAAAGTATTTCAGAGAGCTACACATTCCTCCATAAAACTTTGACTTTGTCTCCAGTTTGAATGTGGCGAACCAAAAAGCAACGTTTAGGGCCCCAAAATGGCCCTGGAAGTACAACAAGATGTGCTGACATTAAAACATACAAAATAAGTCAGTTGGATTAGGCAAGAGGCCACCCGTATCCACATGGAGGATGTGTGGGGCTTTAGACAACCCCAGAAGTGTAGAACTCACAATTACAAAGCAATACAAAAGAACATGCTGAACAAAAAATGGACATGAGGAGCCAATTGGAATACGTGGGTGGCCACCAATATCCACCTGGATCAATCCACCCCACTTAGGAAGCAATGGTCTCCATTGCATTGATTTCCCCCATCAGGTGAGGAAAATTATGCTGGATTTGGCCTTGGATGATCCATTTTCCTTGGTGTATGAGTTTCCCTGTCTTGACAACCCGATAAAGTTGGATTCGCTGCTGGTGAGCGCCCTTGACCTGTGTGTCCACTATTTGATTAGTGGATGCTTGTTCCATGTAGTTAGGGTTTAGCTCTATTGGTGTTAGTTTTTCTTTGATCTCGGAGGTGTCCAATAATGGTGGAAAATATGGCCAAAGGAGGTCCACATCAAATACTGGATGCAGACCAAGGAAGGATGGAGTGTTGAGCTCAAAATCATTGCTACCCATAGCCTTGGTGATAGTGTAAGGCCCATAACAAAGTGGACGAAGCTTCTGATGGGGCCCGGTGAGACGCTCCTTCTGAAAAATGTAACCAGACTTTGTTGCCAACCTGAAATTGGTGTGGTACCCTGTGTTGATCATGGTGTTTCTTGTAATTAGCATTGGATTTCTACAAATTCCCTTGGACCTGTTGGAAGATGTGATGAATTTTCTCAATGAATCTGGTGGTTTTGTCGATTGCAGACTGATCATGGGAAGAGTTTGTATGTGTAGTGGAAAGAGGAAGTGCAACATCAATGGGTCCCAAGGGTTGGAATCCTAGACCCACCTGAAATGAGATAAGGATGGTGGAACTATGGAGAGCCCCATTGTAACTATGTTGGACATATGGAAGACTCTCATCCCATGTACGTGGATGATTATAATTGTACATACGCGAGATGTGCAAAATCTTCCGATTGGCGACCTCTGTTTGGCCATCGTTTTGGGGGTGGAAAGCAGTGGATTTTGTGAGCTTGGTTTCTAACAGAGACTAGAGACTCGACCAAAAGGTGTTGAGTAACCTATTGTCTCGGTCATAGATGATGGTCTGTGGTATCCCAAAGTGGACCCACACTTGTTCGAAGGAGAGCTTGGCAGTATCTGCCGCTGTGAAATTCTTCTTACAGGATGTGAGGATGATCATCTTCTAAAACTGATCAACGACCATAAACACACATCCATTTCCTTGCTTGGTGGACGACAAGCCAGACATGTAATACATTGAGATGGATTCCCAAGGTTTCTCGGGAATAAGAAGAGAGGTGTATAAGCCTTACGTCTTGATGGCTAGCTTGGTAATGGCACATGTAGTGCAAGATCTGATATACTCGCTAATGTCCCGCCAAAGGTTTGGCCAATAAAAATGTTTATGAAGAATGACCACAATTTTTTCTATGCCAAAATGTCCTGCCACCCAAATATAGTGGGCTTCCCAAATCAACTTTGCATGCTCTCTTGTAGGAACATAGAGATGGCTCAGGTGGCATAAGATGTTAGAAAAACATGACCGTGGAGCAATAAAATAAAACAAATGTGGAAATAAAATACAGAAGATAGATAATACAATAAAGACACAGATATACGTGGTTCACCCAGTGTGGGCTACGTCCACTAGAGAAATTGTCAGGTCCTTCCTTTATTATTATCTAGCAAATGAAGAGATACAACCTACAACAAACCCGTTGTAGCTTCCTCTTTTTTCTCTCACAGTCTCCTATCTCATAACACAATATTCTCCATAATGCATAGCCGCAATACATTTCCCTCATAACAGAGGGTTTCCTTCTAGGGAAAAAAACCCTAACACAATTTCTACCATTAGATCAACGACCTTATAATGAATGGTCCAGATTTACAATGAAATTACAATATACATTTACAAGACAATTTTTCCTTCGGGGGCTTCGCCTCCAAACCCCTGTCAAGGGCCCGCTTTCCCCCGTACCCCCCAGACCCCGCAAAGGGGGTAACCCCCCTCTGCACTCCCCTGTGTGGAAGAGTGCACATACTTCTGGTGTGTAAATACTTCATGGGGTATAAACACGACTGAAAACAAAAGACCTTTGAATTAGAAAGATAATCAAGCTCCACAACCAACATAAGAGTTCGTCATGGATGTGAAAATCAGTGACAGTTGCGCCTATACCCAAGAGATGATATGTGGTGGTGAAGTCTGGATCTTTCTAATAAATTCAACATTTATAGTTGTCATATATAATTAGTTATCTGGAGAACAATCCATTAAAGGATCTAATATAACCTTGGTTAGGAATATTAAATCCTCAATACTAGGAAGAAAAATCCTTACCCAAGTTTGTTTGATGGATAATGGTATGAGTTTTGATATATTTTTAGGTAATACTATTCTATATGGATAGTACATGTCATTCCATTTCTGGTGGTATGTGAAATGTCACATAACTCCTCATGGTTTGAGAGTTGTGGCCTTACGAAGTTGGAGGACCCTCATATGTCATCTAGAAGCTCCGAAAGGTCAAAGTAGTCAAAGTGGTTTAAGAGATTTTAAAAGGTAAATAATAAAGTGAAGTGATGAGTAATATAATTCAAAGTGAATACAAAATAAATTAATTCAATAATAAATTTAATGGAAAAATTAGAAGTGGGTTAACCCTAAAATAAGGAAAGTGGACAAAGTGACCTAGAATATGTTTTTAAGGAAGCTACTTGGAGAGTATAAATAAGAGGCAAGGCTCTCTCATTTAAGACACACTTGAGCATATTGAATACCTATAGGTGTCTGAGGTAACCAAATGATATCTAAGCCGAATTTCTGAGGAAAGTGAATAAAAGAAGGCAGAAATTCAAGGAAGGATAAATTCTTTTGATGATGCTTTCTAAGGTTGGTGCATGGTTCATGCACTTGTTTATGGTACAGGTTAATTACAGGTTGAAGTACAGGTTGATGCATGGTTGATGCATGGTTCAAGTTTATTGTTACAGGTTTACAATGATATATCTCACAGTGATAGTGTGGCAGTGGTTCCATCATTCTACTTCTACTTTAGGGCGGTTGGATGGGACAAGGACAGGTGGTTGTAGCCACCTTTCGGTTGTAGCCAGATAACATAGGGGGTTGTAGCCTCCTTCTGGTTGTAGCAAAAGAAATGGGAAGTTGGAGCTTCCCTCGGGTTTTAGCCTGAGAGACTAGGGGGTTGGAGCCTCCTTCGAGTTGCAACTAGAAAACAAAGGAAGTTGGTGATTCCAATGAATGTAATTATTCAAGACATATAAGATAAAGCATTCTGTGGTTTTCTCTCGATTTGGGTTTTCACGTAAAACACTGGTGTATTGTGTATGTGTGTGATTTTTCATTATTGGATAATAATTCTACATTGATATATCACTTGGATTATTTGGAGAAAAAATATTATAATTACGTTATTACTGATTCACCCCCCCTTTCAGTAATCCAACAAATAAAATAAACATAGAGATATGAAGAATAACACAAATATTAAGTGAACAATATCTTCTACTAAATAATGAAATAGGATGAAACTGTAAATCTGCAGAACTGAAACACTTGCTCGAATGGTGGTAGCTATCTCTGAGAAGAGATGTGGTTACTATGTGCATCTGTCTGAGTAGAATGGATTACAATGAGTCTCTAGAGGCCTATTTTATATTACTCATGAATTCCAAAACCCTAGGCATAAAAAAAACTAACCCTAGAAGGTGAAACACCAAAAGTGATGCAAGAGCATCACCTTCAAAGCAAAGATGCAAGCAGAGAGGCATGGATATGACATCTCAACATTTAATCCAGAAGTAAATCGAGTTGTTGAGATATTTTGAAAACAACATTTTTAAATATGCCATGTTTGTAAAGTCGTATAGGACTGTAAGGAGTTGCATATATGGAGTGTTGGCTCTTATCTGGCAATAAATGTTAGTTATTGTAATAGGACAAAGTAGGTAACCACTATGACTTGATAGGATAGGTTGTATACATGATGAGAGATCTCGTGGAGCTAGTCCTTAGATAGATTGTTGTTGTATTGTAAAATTATTATGAGATAGAAAGATAGAGATCAATAGAGAAGAATAGAGTAGAAGAAAGACGCACTGGAGAACAACAATATCATGTAATTTGTTTCATGAATGAATATAACAGACATAATTGTCCCAAATCTTGGACTGTGTTCATTTTAATGTGTGATTGAATTAATATTGCATTTTGTGTATGTCATTTAGTTCATTTTCATTCATGTATGATTGTTTGAGGAGTTGATCGTATGAGTTTGTGACGAAACTGGATAAGTTTCACTTGCTTCTCTTCTAAAACTCGTATGCAAGGTGTGCATATCGAACACAAGGAGTGCGTCGACTGAGTCTCAGATTGACTCAGAAGAGTTCAGAGAGAGAACAAAGGAAACTTAGGACAGGTGAAAGGGGTGCACAACATCAAGGAACAACTAAGCGTCGAAGAACCAGAACAGAGGAACTTCAGGAGGGTGAGAAGAATTTATTTTCAAGAAATCCTTTGAACTGAGTTATCAAAATCCCTGAATGCAAGAAGTGCGTGGGAAGTCAAAATCCGTTAAGGATCAATCTCAAAAGGGATATCACTTTTCATAAGTGTTGATGAGATCCAAGAGTTGAACTCATAGGAGGAGCAAAGGCCGAGACCTTTGAAGACTGAGAAATATTCTAAGTCAGAGGAAATCAGAAGCTCAGGAGGAGGAGCGATAGCGACCGTTGGATCACAGTGCAAAGGATCAAAAACCGTCTGATCAGAGAAAGGTGCATGAGCCTTAGATCTTTTCACACGTAGGAGAGAGAACTTACCAAAGTTCCAAAGTCCTAAAGTAGTTTGTGACCGTCCATCGTCGAGGAAGAAAAGTGGCACGAGATCCATAGCTCCAGAAGTTTTTGGATGAAGAGGAGTTAAAACACCTGAAGTAGGATCCTGAGTATTGATCACCAGTAGATGTGAGTCGTCAGATCAACAACTTTGGGAAATCTATTCGAGAGTTTCTCAGTTGATATTTGAGATTCTCGAAGTTCAAAGAGTTGAAGTAAAATATCTATCGTCTGATCATCCGAAGTAGTTCTGAGTTGTCAGATCATCTGAAGTAGTTCTGAGTCATCAGATCATCTGAAGTAAATCTCAAGCATCAGATCACCTGAAGTGAATCTGAGCCATTGGATTCAGAAGAGACGTGGCGTAAATCTGAGAACTCCAAGTAAAGTCCCGAAGTAATTCATAGTTGTCAGATCTAAGGGAGACATGGCATAGATCCATGCAATCCGGGTAAAGACCCGAAGCAATCCTTGATCGTTAGATCCATAGGACATGTGGCACAAAATTTTGAACTCTGGGAAAAGACCCAAAGTAATCCTCAATCGCTAGATCAAGTGGACACGTGACATAAATCTGCATACTTCAAGGGAAGTGAAAAGTTTGAGATTTGAGAATTATGAAGTCTAGAGATGCGAAGGGATCACAACCATTGATACGAGGAGGACACGCGTCAGAGGATTATAGACTTCAGATAAAATCCATTGGGAAAAATAATGAAGTTTGATATTTGAGATCTCAGAAGTCTGGAGACCTGAAGGAGATATTGACCGTTGATCAAGAGGAGGGCCATAGGACTGTTGATCTAAGATAAAAGGTAAAACATCCGAAGTAAAGGCAAGGTCATTGATTAAGAAGGATAGGTGTCCACAGATCATCAACTCTGGAAGATTGATGTACAAAGAAAAGTAGGGTTTGAGATTTGAAAAGTTTGAAGTCTGGAATCATGAAGGAAATCACATATGTTGATTTAGGAGGGGAAGATATGGCCCATAGATTTGGAAAGGGAAAATCTGAACCGTTATTTTAGATAGTACCGTCAAGATCGAGAGATTGACGGTCCCTGGGCATTGCGGGGATAGGAGTTGCGTGAACTTTAAAATGTTGAGGGCGGGCCACAATCCAGAACGTGGTTTTGGCAAGAGGACGTGTGGAGGATTGAAGAGAATTGCGGGCTGAAAAGTAGTTTCATCCCAAACATCTTTTGGCCACGCCCGCAATCACATGGTCATGTGAGGTCATCTCCCAAGGTCACATCAAGAGGGGGATTATAAAAAAAAAGGAGCTAACGCCCAATACTATGAGATTTTGCAGGAGAGCGAAAGGTAAGGTTGTGGGTACCATAGGACCTGCACCAGAGAGTCGAAAGGGCCTGTGTTTAGATAAAGAACGAGACCATCAAGGTTTCAAAGATTCGGTTGAATCAATAATCAGAGATCCTTGACCGGGAGGTCATGTATCCCTGCGAGAGAGAAAGGGGGGTTGCATCAGGTGATATCAAAGTTGATATTGAGTTTGTTTGTAGATAACAGACAAAGGGGAAAGGAGGTAAATTGGTATCAATTGTGGTATCAAGAAAATTTGATTTCTGTTTGTAAGCATCAGAAGGTGACGCAGTGGAATCCTTCCACTTAGGAGGCATAGAGAGAATCCATAAATGGAAGAAGAAATGAGGAGATTCCGAATGAGACTGGACACAATGAAAACAACACAAAGGAGAGCACCAAATGATAGAGATATCAGTGAAGCTGAGAGCGAAGAGATAGAGGTTGAAGAAAATGTAGCAGAGGATGCTGCACAAAATCGCTTATTGAAAGTTGTTTCAAGAATAGGAGCCAGAGAAAGAATAGAGGTACCAATGTATGAAGGAAATTTAGAAGTTAAAGAATTGTTAGATTGGGTACATGTGTTGGCCCTTGGGTATGGAATCAAGCGAAGATCAATGAAGAAGAGGTAAAATGCGAACTTCATGGGAGACACAGTGACTATTACTGGGTCAAAGTAAGAAAAAGAGCAAAAAATAAGGAGTGAAGCCCAAGAAAGCAGTCGTTGGATGAGGAGATCAGGGATGACAGATAAGCATGGTATATGGATTGAGGACAACTCAGATAGTGGGAAAATCCACCGTTAGCTCTGCATGGGAAGAAAGGAGAGACAGATTGGCGAAGCCCGGGAAAAGAGGGTCAAGTTGACCTAGGGTTTGTATATCTAGGGTTTTGACACCTAGGTCTCGAACTAAGGCTGTCAGTGAGGGAATATATTGTATAAATAAAGGTCGAGAGGACCTGGGTCAGGTCAATACTGTTGTTGAGCATTGTTATTGATTGTTGTTCATTGAGAGAATATTGTATTGTGAGTGAGAGAAGTGTTGAGAGTAAGATCCTTCTGGCATTGTAAGATCTTAAGCTAGGTGCGAAGATCAAGTCCTGTAGCTGGGTGTGCAAGAGGGAGAGAGAAAGAGAGAAATAGAGAAGAATAAGAAGATTTGCTAGCAGAGAGCGCAAACAAGAAATGCAATCTTTACCCTAATATATCATAAGCATAGTTCTATGGACGTAGCCCTAGGGAGAGGGTGAACCATGTATATCTGGTGTTATGTGTGTATTATTGATGCTTTGTCTTTGTCTTTTATATATTATTATTGCGTTATTGTATTAGATCATATCTATGGAAAGTGGAGTATATTTTAGTGATAAGTGAGCTAGGTATATTGCACTATATTGTGTTAAGATCCACTTGATATTCCCCTGGTTGTAGACATCTCTGTTCTGCAACCTCCCCATAGCTACTTCGGGTGAGATTGCATCTGCTTCACAGGTGTTGCTGAAAGGGCCAGTAGTTAGGGCTTGTTGGTGCGCTATTTGATCAGGGGATCAAATTTTGCTAAATTTTCAAAGTGCTCGAAATGCGACGAAAACAGTTCCATTGTGTCTGTCTCGTCTTCCTGATTCCGTCATTATATTTACTTTTGCAAACGGAGTCCATATGAAGGAGTTATCACGATCTGTCTGCCAAGCCAAATAGGCAAAAATTTTGGATGCTGACTGTACCTGTCTGTACAGTCCGTACGGTGACGTGGCAGGGCCGTACCATCCGTACGGACGTGGTAGGGGGTGACATGGCACGTTTGATTTGGTTGATGTTGGCGAGTGGCGTGATGACATGTGTCCATTTTGGGTGAATAATATGAGGACACGTGGCTCAACCCGAGGGCGCCATGTGTCACTCATTCGTTGGTCATTATTTTCATATGTAAAAGTTTATTGGGAGTCCGTGGGGTTCGACCCCTGGACCTCCCCTCTTGGTAAAGACTTTATATCACTCCGCTAGCCAACATACCGCCACTTGTCCCTTGTTAGGAAGGCAGGCCACATTATATTTGAAGTTACATATTGTTTTATATGGAAAAGGGTGCGGGTCGGGGCTTAAGCCCCGACCCATGGTTCCATTATATAACAATACGACCATTGCATAAGTTTTGGCGCGCACGCATTTGTGTTACATTACATTGCATTGCAACTATATTGCAATGTATTGCAATATATTGCAATGTATATATATGACCGTGTGTTGTGTACTGGCGCGGTTTGAACCCACGACTCGCGTGTTAAAGTATTGGCACGGGCCCCAAACAGAGGTTGCACGGTTTTAAACCAACTTAACCACTTTTAACAAAGCGCGCGGTCACATGCGCCATGTGCCCAAATGCCGAGGCGGTTAGGGGCTGGAGGCACCCTAACCGTCCTACGGTTTGTACCGGTGCGCGGTTATGCACGGGACTGAGTTTTTATGCTTAAATAAGCGTGTGAGCTAGGTTTGAAGAACAAGGGTGCGATTTGTAGAACCAGAGACAACAAAGTTGAAGAGGGAGACTTCAAGGAGGCTAACTTCTTCATTTTTCGACCGATTGAGGTGCCGAAAGAGCCTAGAAAGGGGTTTTGGGACACTAGGAAGCCATTGGAGCAGTCGATTTGTCATTTTGAGCATTGTAAGGCATGTTTTTGAGCACTTTGAGCAATTTAATAATAATGATCCATTGGAAGCTGGACCAGGAGATGTAGCCCGGAGAGGGGTGAACTCCTTTATCAAGTTGTTGTGTTTATGTGCTGATGTTCATTGTTTATACTGTTGTCTATGTGTATTTCGCATAAGTAAATCCTTAATTTATGTGTTGCAAATTGATCCTGTTGCTTTAAACACATAACATTTCACTTGCAATAATTATTCAAGTTTTTCAAGTCTTCTTCATTTTTAGATCAAGTTGGTATAAGAGCACTGGTTTTGAAGACTTGATTGTTTGCAAGTTTTGTTTCTG
>SNQJ01S0028633.1:85454-97607 GCA_010110895.2 Picea sitchensis | reverse complement strand
GGGGGGGGGCGGGGGGCATAGGAGCTTCCAACTTCACATGGTTGGCCCTTTTCAATAGATAAAAATTTATTGGATTTGTTTATTCTTGGATAAAACCTCTCTCAATCCAACAGAGTAACAACATAATCAATTTTGACTTTGTTGTTTCTCCTTCATATCGAGGGAGGTTTGCTCCAAGATCATACGGCTCCAATAAATTATTATCGAAACCAAGAGGAGATTATTCAGGACATCACATCTGAGATGTGTGTGTGTGTGTGTGTGTGTGTGTGTGTGTGTGTGTGTGTGTGTGTTTCTCTATTTAATATTCTCTCATATGGATTTTCCAAAAAATAATATCAATGGTGTTTACTATTTGCAATCTTGTCAGTTTTAATTTCTATTAGGATTTATTGACATGTCCTAAAACTATTTTTTGGTTTTTACTAAAAAATAAATATAATTTTGTTTTTTTTTACTACAATATGTAGTTCATGCAATTTCAGATGCTCTAGATGTTGTACCAATGGCTCATGCAAAAATTAGTGAACTCCAACCTATTGATACTTTGACAACAGTAAAGGCTCAACAAGATAGGGTATGAATTACAGTCTCTTTTTCACAGGATAGGGTATTCTCTTTTTCACATCCATCACTCTAGTTGTGTGGCATCTACTCTCTTTTGAAAGTTGAAATTCATTCCAAAATTTTTTTTTTTTTCTTGATTCTTGGTTCTGACACTTTTTTCGTATGATGTACACACTTTCATGGTTGTTGGCACTATTTTCTTGTTCACCATCAGCTTCCACAATTTTCTTGTTCAGCCATGTTTTATTCTTAACTATATTATATTTATTCCATTTTGTTGTGTGTGTCTATATGCTTTGACACCTCCCACAAATGGATTCCCTTGAATGAGAAGTTCCTTTAAATGGATAAGAATGGTCATTGGGTACATCTCATCGAAAGGGTATTGGAATGGAAAAGGAGGGCAATTATGAAAAAAAACTTACCTCTATGAAACACAATGAATATTCCAAAGTTATTTGATTTTTCTTGATGCTTGGTTCTGACACTTTTTTCATATGAATGTACACCCTTTCATGGTTGTTGGCACTATTTTCTTGTTCACCATCAACTTCCACTATTTTCTTGTTCAGTCATGTTTTATTCTTAACTATATTATATGTATTCCACTGTGTTGTGTGTGTCTACATGCCTTGACACCTCCCACAAATGGATTTCCTTCAATGAGAATTTCCTTGAAATGGATAAGAATGGTCACTGGGTACAGCTCATCAAAAGGGTATTGGAATGGAAGAGGAAAATTATGAAAAAAACCTTACGTCTGTGAAACACAATGAATATTCCAAGTGTGAATTTTCTTAGATATCTTAGTTAGCCTCTATAACTACGTGGAATCTAGGTCAAGATATGACTTTTGATTTGATACCACCCTTTCCTTATCCATTCTAGTTCTAGAAGTTGTTTTCTATCTATGGTTCTAGATAGATTGCATCGACAAATGCTCCAATGTATTGAAATGTTCATTTTATTCTTCAATGAGTGTCTTCCAAGCACCACACATTTTAGATGGTTCCATGGAAAGGTTGAAAGTGGTTTACATGTGTGTGCTACATGGGAGTATGGAGGGTAGATAATTTAGAATAAAACTTAAATAGTTGGAGGGATTTACCTTTTTATTTTATTATATATATGTATATAGATAGATAGATAGATAGATATAGATATAGATATAATAAAATAAAAAGTGATATTCAATAGGATATGTGACTAAGGTAAGTTAACCTACCCCAATAGGATAAATATTGAGCAATAAAATAAGATTGGTTGGAACCCATAGCTCCAACTTGGATTTATATGAGAATATCATCTATTGTACTATTGATGTGTTAGAGGTGTAAAATAGGGAATTATCTATTGGTTTATTTCCTATAGTTAAAATTCATGCAAATGGAATAATAGAATGTTTTTTCATTTTTTTTTCAAAATAATCAGATCTCGTCTCTTTCGCGGTGATATCATATCATCAATGGTATTGATAGTTTGTCACAATGATTCGTCAATGGTATTAATAGTTCTTTGCTCATGAATATCTCCTTAGGTTGTCTCTCTCGTGACGATATCCTTGGGTTGTCTCTCTTGTGACAAGCACCTTAGGTCATCTCACATGCGATGACATCCTTGGGTCATATCACATGCAACAACATCCTTGGGTCATATTGCTTGCAATGATCTCCTTGGGTCATCTCACTAGTGACGATCTCCTTAGGTTGTCTCGCTCGCGACAGTCTTGTTAGGTCATCTCACTCATGACGACATCCTTGGGTCGTATCGCTTCCAACAATCTCCTTGGGTCATATCGCTCATGATGATCTCTTCGGGTCGTCTCGCATGAGATGACATCCTTGGGTCATCACACAGGTGATGATATCTTAGGTTCGTCGCAATTTCCATGACATGTGATGCGATGTTTTGGGGGTCCAAGCTTCATCACCATCTCCACAATATAAGGTCGCAAAGGCATCGAAATGACCATCGAAAAATGACCCAAATTTACTAGTGCCATATCCTGAGCAGTTTGTCATGCTTGTAGAGAGATCCCTAGGTATTTTTCCACTTAATGAAAGGTGAGTAGTTTTTAATTTCTAAGTGGGTCTACTAGTTGCATCAACATTTTGTAGCTTGATTCTTTCCCTATCCAACCATTCATTCCCAACTTAACTCCTTCCCCATTAGTTTCTTTCTAGCATAAATTCTATGTGATCAAGTGTGTTTCATACATGATAATGCCTTCCAAAAGTTTGAACCCCATTTATGTGATTTCTAGAGGGTTTTAATCCAATCCTCCATGGAGGTTGGAGAAAGGTACTCACTATATAGGATTTCTTACCACAACCTTTCACCACTAATCAATTTCCAAGTGCCCTTTGCTACTAGCACCTTTTTGAATTTATATATATGTTTTATGCCCCATCCTCCAATTTCCTTTAGGTGAGACAATGTTTCCCATCATACAAGATACATGTCTTATTCTTCCTTCTTCCCCTTTGATAGATGTTTGAAGAATTTGTCTTAATTGTGTTAAAATATTCTTTGGAGGATTTGCAATTTCAAACCAATGGATAGGGATTGATTGGATCACACTCTTAATCAAGAAAATAATTCCCACCCTAGATACCCAACAATGTGTCCAATGAGTTACCCAATCCTTCACTTTTTCTAATATCTAGGTCCAATATTGTATCTAATAATTTTTGGGATTTAGTTGGAATCCCACATAGATGAGTTTTGATTTGAAGTATTGAACTTGGAAGGGCATAAATTTGAGATAGATTCCTTTTGAAACAGGGGTATACAATTGTGGCGAATGAAAGACTTTAATTTGTTGATTTCTATCTCTGTTGCATGACAAACATTATCCAAAATACAAGAAAAATATTTGGCGTCTCGGAACCATTTTCAAATAAGAGAAGATCATATACAAACATGAGATGGGTTATCTAAATGGATTTTGATATCTTTATTCCTAATATGTTTCCATCCCTGACCTCAAACTTTATAAGTCTACAAGAACCTTTGATTATGATCAAGAAAAGAAGGGTGGAAGTGGGAATCCCTGGTAAAGTCCTCTAGACAATGGAAAAACCATTGATTAAAATTGAAAAGGATGTTGTATAAATACAAGCTTATATCTAACTGATGAAAGGCCAATAAAACCCTACTTGCATTAGGATCATTCTCAAGTATAACTAGTTTGAGAGGTCAAATTATTTTGATAGGTCATTTTTGGTAATGAATTCTCTTTTGTTGAGGGTTTTAACGAAGTGGAATACCCCCTAAGTGAACCAAATGGCATCATGTATGTCCCTTCCAAGTATAAAACACATTTGTTCTCGAGAAATGTGATACAAGAGCATTGACTTGAGGTGAAAAGATATGATAATTTTATATATACTATTGCAAAGTGAAATGGGATGAAAATGTTCAAAGATGGTGGGATTTTTTATCTTGGGGATTGTTAACAAGAATGTAGAATTGAAGGCTCGATGAATCTTTCTTTCCTTCCCGGATTGTTAGACAATTAGGAGTAGTTATTTGTGTATGAGCTCCAAAAATCCCAAAAACAAATCAATAGAGAGTCTATTCAGTCCAAGGATTTGTCTACTCTGATTTTTGGGACTACTCACTTGAGTTCTTGTTCATGTATTGGTACCATCAAAATCTCTTTATATTTATCACTTATCTAGTTGGGGAAAGACAATGTGATATAAAGCATACGGATTAGGGTTTCCCATAGGAATTAGGCGTACATTTTTTTGTAGTGTATCAACCCTTCTTTGTTAATAGAATCAAACTTTTCACAAATAGTATCCCAAATATATGATATCCTCCAAATCAAGTTGTATGCTCTTCACAAGGCCACCTATTTATGGAAACATTAAGTGTTCGTGTTGCCCCTTGAAGCCCAATTACACGGCTCTTCATACACAAACATGCTTCCTCCCGTGACAATAGGGTGTTCCTTTCTTCTCCAAGTTCTGAAAATTCCTCCATCATTTCCATATTCAAGGAATTTGTGCATTCTTGCTCATGCATGTTCGATATTTTTCCTTCAACCTCCTTCAATTGGTGCTCAGAGTTTCCAAAATTTTATGTTCACCATTCCTTTAAAATTATTTTAACTATGATTAGGTTTATTTTTAGTTGAGTCATCGGGTCTCCCTAGTCCCATGAGATATGTTGCGAGGCCTTTGTGATATTTTGTACATACTTCATATGAATGAGCCAATGTGGGTTGAAATTGAATGGTGGAGAAAGTCCAAGTGGGGCCTTCTTCAACTCCAGATATGAAACATTGAAAGTAGTCAAGGAAAGATTCCTTGATTATGAAATGGCCTAAGAACTTTATAATAAATTTATCTATGCATCTCTCGTTTGTCCAGGTGACTGTAAGTGTGATGAATTCAATATCCACCATATCTACTTGCTCAAACATCTCCATGAAAAATACCTATAAGGGGTCCCTCCTGGAATTTGGGCCCCATTTTTTTGCACTATTCAAAATTAAATTTGGGCCCCTCCAAGTATGAGTGAGGGGGATTCCACTAAATATATGCCCACAATTTCCTTCCAAAATAGTTGTCAATCCCAGTGGGGACCATATATGTTGAGTAGATCAATATTCATGTTCAATTCACCTAAAAATATTGACATGTAAACAATGTGTTTTTTTCATTGCTTACCAGGTGGAAATTGTATTTCCATGCTATGACAACTCCTCCTAAGAGCTCATATGAGCTTACACATTCAAAGGTCCAATTCAGTAACATATTCCTTGGTGTCATCTTGCAATAATTCTCCAATATCAATGTTTCTTGAATTAAAAAGATAACATCATTATGTACAAATAGTAATCTTCTCAAGGAGCTCATTTTATAGGATGATCCCATTCCCTTGTGATTTATTGAGAGTAATTTCATTTATTCACCTCCTTTGGGGATTCCATTGATCTAATATCCCTAGGGATAGTTTTTTGATTTCCTTGCTACACCTCAATCTATGCATGTGAGATGGCCTTGGTAATGTTAGATATTATCCCTAATTTCCTTTTTTCATGTCTCATGGAAGAGACTATTTCTAGCCCACCTAATATTTCCTATGAGGGAGGGGGAGGCCATTTTTATATGGAGCATGTTTTATCTCTATGTGTTGTTTCCCCTGTTACCTCCCATGCCTAGGGATAACTAGAGGATATCATGTCTTGTGGCCCACAATGGAGAACATTGTCCCAACCATGATGATGATCAGTGTGTCCACAAATGGCATCCCAACAGCCCCCCTTATTTTCCTCTATGTGCATATCAACCAAGGCTCATCACATTCAAGCAACCAATAGTATGGGAGGTGATAATTTATCGTCACCGTGAGGTATTATAGTCATTTTATTCAAATTGTTTTGTTTAATTTAAGTTGGATAATGGATCATTGGTTTGAGAAATTGGGTTAGTTTCCTTGTTTCACCTTGGTGGTAAACTTATGTTCCCTAGTCCCATGATGTCACTGCCCAGGGAAAAGAGGTAATATTGGGGGCCCTCCCTAGGATAACATTCCACTCCCAAACATACTTAACACCTTCCACCTTGAATCCTTTCACACATCCTAAACTTTGGTTATGGTTCGTTCTCTCATGAGAAGAAGGGTCAAAGGCCTAGAGGTTGTTTCATAGATACTATAAAAGAATAAGAAAATGATGCTAGAAAAGAAAGAGAACATAGCAAAGTAGGACCACCAAAAGTCATTCCAACTTGAGCTCTACTCTTTCAATGCTTTCCCTGGTCCAAAAAAATAATGATATAGCATGAAACCTTGTACAAAATGGGACCTGCAAATTTGCAAATGTAAATGAAAGCATAGACTAGAAAAAGGAAAAAAGGGGTTTGGAAAAATGTGGCACACAAATATGGGGTAAATCAAGAGAAAACACACCCTCCACAAAGGCACTCACAAATATGTGTTTAACACCATAATCCATGAAGTAAGCACCGAAACCATATCACCTCACACTTACTCTTGGTGGGTTTTTACTTTCTCTTGTCACTCTCGGGACCTATCCCTCTACCTGGGTTATTTTATTTCGTGTGTAGGTGGCACACCTAATAGGGTTGGATGAAGGTCCTCCCATACTTGATAACTCACATGGGGTCCTAGGTTGGTGTGATGCTTGAAGGGGATATTAAGGTGAATTATCTTACATGGATTATATATTAAGTTGCAGCTTACTTTGTATGTTTTAAGGACCAATGTTTCTTACGAAATTTGGATAACCATGTTTTATACTTTGGATTTGTTTTGGATGTCCCTGACACGGTTCTTGAGGGATTTCATGGGCTTGTACCCAAGACTTCATTCCTTTATTGCAAGAATTTTGCACATGTGACGAAGAGAAGTGATTCATCTATTGACTCACCACCTTCATACAATGGCTCTCACGTTATCATAACCTTGGAAAATGGACAAATGGACTTGGTTTGAGCAGTTATAGTCATTATACCACACATATGGGATGAAATCCCACAGGTTGGGTAGAACACCCATGGATTTTGTGCACAGAGGATAAAGGATGTTCCAACAACTAACCTGTGTACATCACTCAGAGATATCATTGCAACTCTATCAGCCCTAGATGTTGTTGATGTTTAGATCTATTAAGGTCCAAACAACAACCTGACAAGGATAAGAATACCCCCCTGCGTTTTTATAGAGGTGGTACTCCTATGTATTTTCTTAAAGATAAACCTTGAATATATTCAAACTAAAAATATTAAAATAGTAGAATACTAAATACTAAACCCCAATATTTATCACTTAATGAAAATGTAAAATATTACAAATTGAAAAATAATACACATTCATAAAATAATTCCTAAGAAGAAGACCAGGAATTTTCCCAAATTAAAATATAATATATGCAGAAATATTATACATAAATAAATAATAGTTACAGGAAAAGAAATGTGATTCTCACATCCATCACAGTATCATAATTTTGTTCACATTCATGGGAAAGAAAGATAAAGGCCCACAATTAAGAAAAATTTAAAAGAGTTTTTTCATTCAAAACAGGAAAGAATATGATAGACAAACTTTAAATATATTATGCTCAAAACTCAAAGTTCAAGATATCATTAAATTTTAACCACAAAATAGTTCTCTGGGATTTTCAAAAATAACAATAGTATTTAATAGTTTGAAAATAAAAATGAATTCTTCTAGAATGGACTGGGTTGGGCTCCCGTAGACCATAAAATGAAAGATTGAAACAAGGTTGAACCTAAAAAGAAGACAGAGAGAAATGGTCATAAATCGGTTATGTTTTCTAAGGAAAGATAAGACACAACTAGATGATTCCTGAATGAGAAGAGGAAATAGATAAGAATGTGATTAATTTACTCATTTTGATAGATCTCTCTCTCCTCTATTTTCTTGTCGATGTTCCTCTTGTATTCTCCTTTAATGCAGTTACATGACTGGTACCAACTGTGTTTTCTTGATCTAGTTCAATTATATTAATTAAGGCACTCTTTAACCATTGTTCAATGGAATCTCTCTGTTATAACTCAAAATGTCACTACTATGCATCTTTGATGTTTGCCTACTCATTCATACAGTTTCCAACCCTTTTTCATGGATTTCTTCTCAAAAGAAAATTTTTTGTATGCTAGTTGCATGCCTAAAATCCCACGTGCATACGCTAGCTTGATGCAGGAGCATCGTAAGCAGGCAGCAAAGCAAGCGCAAAGGTAGAAGACAAATGGATATGCACGAGCGCACATTTTGAAAATGTTTTAAATTTAAATGAAGACACATTAATGTAATAGTAGGAGACGTATTTACATTTATATTTTGGATATTGTAAACAGATCTTGAGCATTTCTCACATCTGTTGGATAAAGAGGCATTTATTGTAATTTATGAAAAGTTGTTGTAGCTTTTATTTCAGATTAGATAGCTTGTAGTGTAGGAGGGAAAATGGATAGAAAGACACCCTCTCTTGTATCATTGTATGAATTGAGTAAGTTATAGAGTTGTAGAGAGTAAGAACACAGAGAAGAACCCATGTACAGGAATACTTGAGTTAATATATGAAAGGTTTGACTCACATTCATGGTGTTATTATGCTTATTTTTTGCATTTGTTGAATGGTATGTATACAGTTGCTTACATTCTTTGTTTATGCATTTGTTTTAATGTTTCTTTGTGTGTATGATTTCATGTTAAAGGTATGAAGTCTGAGAGAAGGGAAGGATGATTTTCAATTTTTTCTCTTTCTAAGAATTCTTGCAAGGAGTACAGTGAATGTCCACAAGGTGTGCGTTGACGAAGTTCTAAGTTTTAACTCAAAAGACTCAGAAGGAATATCATTGTTCTCGTACCAGCAGAAGTGTAGGATAGCACAGAGCGATGCAAGGTGTGTGCAGGCTGGTTAAGGCATTGAATTTTATAAATCTAGGGGGGAGGATGGAAGGATTGTTGTTGCAAGGAGTGCACAGAGTCAAAGGGTCAAATAACTAGAGGTTATTTGAAAATGTTGCAAGGCGTGCGTGCAGGGATTTCTTAAAGTCCGGGATTTCTCGAAGAATCAAGTTCATAAGGGATAGAACTTGTGAAGTGTTCAAAGGGAGATGAAGGTCGAGGTCACCCATAAGAGGGAAGGTTCAGAAGGGTTCACGCCAGAGTGTTTGGAAAAGGAGTTTTGAAAATGGAAAGGATGGTGGAAATGATTCCAAGGGAAAAGTCGATCTACTGTGGGCCATTGGATCTAGTCAACCAGCAAGGGAGATAAGGCCGAAATATTGTTCAGTGTTAGAAGCTCAACAGGAATAGCGATTGTTGGATTCGGATCAACGAGGGTCGTTGATATCATGTATGAATTTCATTGTTTCAGAGTTTGGGAAGTAGAAGAAGCTGTGACTTGGAGTCGATAGTTGTGAATTCCTAATTCATGAAGTCTCGATAGAACCAAGACCGTTAGATCACAGGGGAGCTCAGAGTTGTTGATATGTGGCAAGGGGTTGTCATGGTTTTGGAAGTCGGTGAAAGGATTTACTGCATCTCAAAATGTCGATAAGAGAAATCCTGAGGTACCGAAGTGTTTGGGCCCCAGTTCATAGTTGGAGGCCACATCAGGAAAAGTCAAAGGGAGAAGTCAGAGACCCATTAGCCTTTTCGGGGTTTGGGGTTTGAAGAGACAGGAGGAATCCCATTTGGGATTGAGAAGTCGTGAAACCCGAAGTACCCTTTTGGGTGAAGGTTGTGGTCATATCAGTGATCACGAGGGAGAGAGTTGGTTCTTAGTGCTTGTTTGCATAGGCGTAACTCATAAGGACATGTGGATGGACACCAGTGTGTGTTATAGATTTCTGTGGGAAATCAAAGAGTCAATTCGAATCAAGTGGAAGATAAGGAATGATCCTAATACTGGGAGGTCACGTAGAACCTGCTGAGGCAGGGGGGTGTTGCGTCAGAGTGGTATCAAAGCCTATCCTATGATTTTCTTTTTGTTTTCTGCGGGGAACAGATTGAAACAATGTCGCCAAGAAGGAGAGAAAGACCAATGCTCAATCCAAATGTGGAAAGGGATATGAGATAACTCCATGCTCGATTGGATGCTATGGAAACAGAAAAGAGACGGGCAGTTGATGTTGGAGATGCCAGTGAAGCTGAAATCGAAAATGACGTTGGAGTTGAGGAAGAAGTCGCAGCCAAAGACGTTGCAGAATAACATCTATTCAGAGTTGTTGAAAGAATCGGAGCTAGAGCAAAGATGGGAATTCTGATGTATGAAGGCAACTTAGACGTTGAAGAGCTTCTAGATTGTTTTAGAGCTCTAGATAAATACTTCAACTATGAGGATGTTGAGGAAGATAAAAAAAAGTCAAACATGTTGCCACTAGATTGAAAGGGCATGCATCACTATGGTGGGATGAAATGCAAGCTGACAGGTGTTGCAAAGAAAAACAAAGAATCAAAAGATGGGATAGGATGGTTGCAAAAATGAAATCCAAGTTTATACCCAGAGACTACCAAATTAATTTGTTTCGAAGAATGCAAAACTTGAGACAGAAAGGGATGACAGTGAAATAATACACTGAGGAATTTTACAGGCTCAACATCAGGGCTGGTCATCGTGAACGTGATGATGAAAATGTCGCCAGATACATGAATGGTCTGAGATATGACATTCAGGATGAGATGAGCATGGTAACAATCAAGAATGTAGAGGAGGCTTATCAAATGGCTCTGAAGGATGAAGAAACATTAGCCTGAAAGAAAGGTCAAAGAGGCCAAGGTTGAAGTTAGAGAAAAGGAAAAGCAATTGCCTAGGATAGGGCTCAGAAGGTAAAGGAATAATAAAATAAACCTCATACTCACCCTGAAAGATGAGGAAGTTCACATAGGGGATAGTATGCCGATAGAAATACGTTTCCGCGAGCAAGAGGGAGAGGAAGAGGCAGAGGAGGTGAGATAAAATATTTTTCCTGTGGAAAGATCAGACATAAATCTTTTGAATGTCCTGACTGAAAAAGAGATGGAGGAGAAGATCACATTTCTGAAGTGCAAGGGTGAAATTTTGAAGCAGAAGATGCATAAAGTTGAATATCCTTAATGATGCGGAAAATTATCTTAAATCTAGAGAAGGAGATAGAGAATCCAGTCCAGAGGAATAGTTTGTTCATAACTACTTGCAAGACCAAGGATAGGGTATGCAAGGTGATAGTGGACAGTGGGAGCACAGATAATATAGTATCCACATAAATGGTGGAGAAGCTGGAATTGGAGACTGTTTCACATCCGAGCCCATACAAAGTCTCATGGTTACAAAAGGACATCAGGTAACTGTCAGTAAACAGTGTTTAGTTGAATTTAAAATAGGGGGATATAAAGATGAGATCCTATGTGATGTTATTCCCATGGATGTCTGTCATATTTTGTTGGGGAGACCGTGGCAATATGATAGAAATGTTGTTCATGATGGGAGAAAGAACACATATACCTTGGAAAAAAATGGTAGAACGCATATGTTGTTGCCAATTAAATACAAGGAGGCAAAACCAGAGGTGAACAATACTATACTTTTCATGAGTGAGAAGGAGCTTCTTGAGGAAGTCAAGAAAGAAGAAGACATGCAGATTGCGGTGGTAAGAAAACCTAGAGTCATCTTAACCAGTACCAAGATAGATGACCTACCTGAGGAAATTCATGAATTGCTGGAGGAATTGCTGGAGGAATTTACTGATATAGTAGTGGATGAATTACCTTTTTCATTTCCACCCATCAGGAGCATAAGGCATCACATTGATATTATACATGAATCAAGTTTACCAAACAAGGCCGCATATAGATTGACGTCATAGGAGAATGAAGAAGTCAAAAGACAAGTCCAGGATTTGATGAACAAAGGGTTAGTTAGAGAAATCTTGAGTCCATGCGTTGTGCCTACAATGTTAAGACCAAATAAAGATGGTGGATGGAGAATGTGTACTGACTCAAGATCTATAAACAAAATCACCATCAGGTATAGATTTCCTTTACCGAGGATGGATGACTTGATGGATTGCTTGATTGGAGCAATTTTTTTTTCAAAGATTG
>SNQJ01S0028633.1:67621-85442 GCA_010110895.2 Picea sitchensis | reverse complement strand
GAGGGAAGGTGATGAATGGAAGACAACATTCAAGACGAATGAAGGACTGTATGAATGGCTTGTCATGCTATTTGGTTTGACAAATGCACCCAGTACTTTTATGAGGCTGATGAACGAAGTCTTGAAAGATTTCATAGGAAATTTTGTAATCGTATATCGTGATGATATACTAGTCTTGAGTAAGACTGAAGGGGAACATATAGAGCATTTAGCTACAGTGATGAAGATATTATAGCAAGAGAAGTTGTTGATCAATTTGAAGAAGTCATATTTCATGAATACAGAACTAATTTATTTGGGTTTTGTAATCTCTTTGAACTAATTGAAGATGGATCTAGAGAAGGTAAAAGAAATCAGGGATTGGCCATCACCAAAGAGTATCTTCGAAGTTAGAAGCTTCCATGTATTGGCTAGTTTTTACAAAAAATTCATCAGGAATTTCAGTGGAATATGTGCATCGATGATGGAGACAGTCAAGAAAAGACACAAATATTTTCATTGGACGGAGGAAGGAGAGAAGAGTTTCAAGCTGCTAAAAGAGAAGATAACTAGACAGCCAGTTTTGGTTCTACTAGATTTCAGTAATACATTTCAAGTGAGATGTGACACAAGTGGATTTGTGATTGGAGCATCCTTAAGACAAGACAACAATCGGATTGCATACTTCAGTGAAAAATTGAATGAGACTAAGATAAAATATTCAACGTATGACAAGGAATTTTATGCAGTCATATAGGCGCTGAAAAAATGGAGACATTACTTGGTTCCGAAAGAGTTTGACTTGTATAGTGATAACCATGCATTACAATTCATAAATCGACAGGAAACAATGAACCAGAAGCATGCAAAATAGGTTGAATACATGTAGAATTTTACTTTTGTTATAAATCACATTTCCGTAACTCGTAACGAAGTTGTTGATGCTTTGAGCAGGAAATGTTTGATTCTGTAGGAGTTCAGAGTGAAGACCTTAGGTTTCGATAACCTCGAGGATATGTACAGGGATGATTCATATTTTAACGATGCTTATGAAGCATGTGAGAATCCAGTTTTCATAGACAGGTCCCAATGAATTGAATATATGATTTAGAATGGACTATTGTTCAAGGGTAATCATCTATGTATACCGAAGAGTTCTATGAGAGAGAATATTCTAAAGGAAAAGCATAGTGGAGGATTGGATGGACATTTCAGCCATGACAAGACATTTGTGAAATTTCAGCCATGGATGAGGACATATGTCAAAAATTTCATGAATAGGTGCAAAATTTGCCAGCATGCGAAGGGAAAGGCAAAATACAGGGTTATATCAACCATTGCCAATACCAGAGAGGCCATGGGATGTGGTAAGTATGGATTTTGTGTTAAGACTGCCAACGACGCAAAGAGGGTGTGATTCAATCTTTGTAGTAGTCGATAGATTTTCTAAAATGGCACATTTCATCCCATGTCAGAAATCCATTGATGTAACTCACATTGCAAATAATTTTTTCAAAGAAGTTGTTAGACTTCACGGCTTACCCAAGAGTATTGTATCGGACAGGGATACCAAATTTGTTGGTCATTTCTGGAGAACCCTATGGAAGAAGTTGGGGACTAATTTATCTTTTATCTCATCATATCATCCTCATACGAATGGACAGACTGAGGTAGTAAACCAAATCTTCGGATATTTATTAAGGACTTTGGTGGATGAACATCATAGTCAGTGGGATCAGATTCTGCCACAAGCGGAATTTGCATATAATGATTTACCAAACAGGAGTACATGATGGAGCCCATTCTAGATAATGTATGGAATGCAGTCGAGGGGGGTCTCTGAGTTGAGGTACTTAGAGAAGAACAAGTTCAGAAGTGCTAGTGTAGAGGATTTTGCAGCAGAAATGTAGGAACTCCACAGTTAAATCAGAAAGCGATTGCAAAATTCCAACCAGGAGTATAAGCACAGAGAAGATCAACACAGAAGAGAAATTTAGTTTGAAGTAGGTGATTTGGTTTTAGCACATCTTAGAAAAGAAAGGTTCCCGAGAGGAACATACAATAAGTTGAAGATGAAGAAAATTGGACTATGTAAGATCATAAGAAAGTTTGAAGCAAACGCTTATGAGATTGAATTACTGTATGGGGTAGGAATATTGCCCATCTTCAACATATCCGATCTGTATCCTTATAGATATGATGATATAGGAACAGGGAGATCCGAGGATCAGAAGGAAGTTCAATGGGTTAAACAAATGCCTGTAGCTGAAAGGCCACAGATGGAGAAGATAATTGACCAGAGAGTTAGCAAGAAGACCCGAAGAAAGACATATTTTGAATATTTGGTCAAATGGAAAGGACACCCAATTGAGGATGCCAGTTGGGAAAGCAAAGGAGACATCCAGAAACATGGAAAGACAGTGCAGGAGCTCATGAACAAGGGTTCATGAAATTTTTCATCCAAGGGAGTATGATGCAGGAGCATCGTAAGCAGAAAGCAAGGCAAGCGCAAAGGTAGAAGACAGTTGGATATGCACCAGCGCACATTTTGAAAATGTTTTAAATTTAAATGAAGAGACATTAATTTAATAGTAGGAGACATATTTACATTTATGTTTTGGAGATTGTAAACAGATCTTGATAATTTCTCGCATCTGCCAAATAAAGAGGCATTTATTGTAATTTATGAAAAGTTGTTGTAGATTTTATTTCAGATTAGATAGCTTGTAGTGTAGGAGGGAAAACGGATATAAATACACCCTCACTTGTATCATTATATGATTTGAGTAAGTTGTAGAGATGTAGAGAGTAAAAACACAGAGAATAACCCATGTACAGGAATACTTGAGTTAATATATGAAAGCTTTGACTCACGTTCATGGTAATATTATGCTTATTGTTTACATATGTTGAATGGTATGCATACAATTGCTTACATTATATGTTTATGCATTTGTTTCAATGTTTCTTTGTGTGTATGATTTCATGTTAAAGGTATGAAGTCTGAGAAAAGGGAAGGATGAGTTTCAATTGTTTCTCTTTCTGAGAATTCCTGCAAGGACTGCAGTGAATGTCCGCAAGGTGTGCGTTGACGAAGTTCTGAGTTTTATCTCAGAAGACTCGGGAGGAATACCATTGTTCTCGTACCACTAGAAGTGCGGGATAGCACATAGTTGTGCAAGGTGTGCATAGGTTGGTTAAGGCATTGAATTTTATCAATCTAGGGGGGGGGATTGAAGGACTTTTGTTGCAAGGACTGCAGAGAGTCAAAGGATCAAATAACTAGAGGTTATTTTCAAATGTCGCAAGGCATGTGTGCAGGGATTCCTTAAATTTCGGGATTTCTGGGAGAATCAAGCTCAAAAGGGATAGAACCTTTGAAGTGTTCAAAGGGAGACGAAGGTCGAGGTCACCCGTAAGAGGGAAGGTTCAGAAGGGTTGACGCTAGAGTGTTTGTCGAAGGAGTTTTGAAAACAGAAAGGATGGTAGAAACGCTTCTAGGGGAAGAGTCGATCTACTGTGGGTCATTGGATCTAGTTAACCAGCAAGGGAGATAAGGTCGAGAGATTTTTCATTGTTATAAGCTCAAGAGGAATAGTGGCGGTTGGATTCGGATCAACGAGGGTCGTTGATCTCGCGTACGAATTTTATTGTTTCAGAGTTCAGGAAGTAGAAGAAGTTGTGACTCAGAGTCGAGAGTTGTGAATTCCCGATTCGTGAAGTCCCGATAGAACCAGGACTGTCATATTGATCTATGACAGGGGGTTTTCATGGTTTCAGAAGTCGACGAAAGGAGTTACTGCATCAAAAAATGTTGATAAGAGAAATCCCAAGGTACCGAAGTGTTTGGGCCCCAGTTCATAGTTGGAGGTCACATCAAGAAAAGTCAAAGGGAGGAGTCAGAGACCCATTAGCCTTTTTAGGGTTTTAGGGTTTGAAGAGACAAGAGGACTTGCATCTACAATTGTGAAGTCATGAAACCTGAAGTACCCTTTCAGGTGAAGGTTGTCATCATATCAGTGATCATGAGGGAGAGAGTTGGTGCTTGGTGCTTATTTGCACAGGTGTAACTCATAAGGACCTGTGGATGGACACCAGTGTGTGTTAGAGATTTATGCAGGAAATCAAAGATTCAATTCGACTCAAGGGGAAGATAAGGAACGATCCTAAGACCAGGAGGTCGCACAGAACCTGTTGAGGTAGGGGGGTGTTGCATCATAGTTGCATAACTAAAAGCTCGTGTGTACTCTAAAAAGTTGTAAAAAAATATAAATCTATGCTTTCCAGTGGAGTTTACAAGTTATATTAGGTTTTTTAACCATTTTACCTCATGTATCCCTTCTGGAAACGAATTAACCATAATTTTCTCATATAAAAAGGGCCCGAGGGGGGTCATTTGGAGTTATCAAACAAGAGGCAAGAGAACTTTGCAAAATGTTCTCCCTTGCATTCCAAGCCTTCTACATTCTTCTCTGAGTTTCATCCTCAGCATTCCCTTCCATCCATCCTCCTTATACAATACATCATTTTCCCCTATATTGGTATGTTGGTTGTGAGGATATTGTAGTGGGAATTGTGCACTTGGAGACAAAGTAGAATAACTTAGGCGAGGTTCATGGAGCGACGTCAGCAAAATTCAGGTTGTAACTTCCAATTTTTTTCTAAATAAAAGAGAAAAAATCTTGTCCCATATCTTTATGTCTATGTGTTTGTTCTTATGAATTTTTTCATGAATAATTAACCCTTTAGATGATATTGATAATTAATCATATGCTTTCATAGTTTGTACTGCAACATTGTTTCAGGCCAGCTTTGGGAGGAGGCCTACAATATTGGAGTGGACAATAATCATAAGGGATTGACATCAGCCATAAGGACTTAAGGTACTCATTTTGATCTTATTTCTCTTCCCTTAATTATTGTAATGTCTTGTTGGATTTGGGTAGAATAGAATCTTTTATGTCTTTTAAGGTGTCAAGGCTCTACCTAGTCACTAGACCTAGATTAGGGGGATTTTCCCCATAGCAGAATTGGTGACTCCACTAGGGCATCTCTCTCTGGTATTTTTAGGAGATCTTTGTTTTTCCTGAATTATTGTTTGTTGAAGTGTTCTGAGTCTTTTTGGGTCTCTGGTCAACCTACATGTTCTTACTAGTTTTCCTGGGTTGAGTGCTCTATATGAATCTTTTTCTTTTTTGAATTTTTTTAGCAATGCACATGCCCTATTCTATACCCAACCTGTGTACCTATGTGTTTTGTAATATACACATCCCATATACATATGTAGGCTGACTGTGCACAACACACATGCCTATCATCTTGAAGATTTTTTTCAAAAATATTTTCTTTCCTTTCAAGAAGCATTTTGCTTTCTTAGGTCTCCCTAAGTTTTAGGGGCCTATGTTGACTGTGGTTTGGCTAGATTCAAGGCTCAGATTATCTATGAACTTGTAAAGATATATTTTTGTTTCTTTGTCTCTTTTTGTTTGTTGTCAATATTAAGGGTGTACTTGTGAGCTTTAGGTCCTCCTATGGAATTTGGTGAATTCCTCCTCTCAGGAAGTGGTTTAGGATATGAGGCAGTCTTTGGTTTGTCATCCTTCTCTCTTGATTATTCTTTGAAAAAGAAAAATATATTTTCTTGTTATTTTCATTTCTAAGCATATAAAAAGAAGAAAAAAAACAATTGTTGTAGTTTCTTAACTGCATTTTCATTTTACTATGCATGTTTGCTTGGTGTTAGTAACTTAGGTTGTTTTTATAAAAGAAAAGATTTTTGAACCCAAAGTTCCTTTTACGCTTCTTCCTTTAAAGTTTTAGTAGTTGCATTGCATTTGAAACGAAAAATCATTCTAGGAAAATTTTCATTTTAGGATCTTGGTCTTTATTTTGAAAAAATTTCACCTTCAAAATGAAAAATCCTTAGAACGTAGTTTACTTCCAGCACAATGTTCTAAAATTTTATTAACTCTTCTATTTCATCTCTCAAAGAAAACCATGATTTTCACCTCCATACCCCCTGAGTAACCAAGACATTAACAAGACACTAAAATTAACGCTTAACGCTAAAATCAACAAGACTTTTTTGTTTATAAGGTACAACAAGTAGTCTAGGCTTTAGGGACTTGGAATAGGTGAGGAGAGTGTTGAGGAAAAGATATGAAATGATCATACTCAAGAATTTTCATATTTTCCTTGGCTAAAGAAAAATAGACGGGAATATCAACCTAGGTTTATAGCCATCAAAAATAAAATCCTAACTCACAAGTATTAATTACAAGTGCTTAGGCTAGTCCTTTTCACAAATAAAAACTTGTTGAAAAATTCATTTTAATGCAATTTTTTTATATAATAGTTGTTGAAAACAAATGTAAAGACAAAATTAAGACACCAAGATGATAATCAAGACATATGAGACATAAATCAATCCTTTACTTCATTCCAATTCACCAAAGAGTCATTTTCTTTACAAAATCTCATACAGAAATTTTGGACCCAAGTCAAACTTAGACATCCCCGATGGAACATACAAAAGGACCTCTGATAGAAAAGCAAAATTGAACTCTAAAAGCTGGATCATCTTGCTACATATCTGTTGGACACACCGACTACACTGAGAGGGGGGTTGAACAGTGTAGGGATCTTTTTCCCAAAACTCCTTAGTTAACAATCACCATTAAATAATTACTCATTGTTGTCATTTATAACCAGTTAAATATAAACACATATCAACAACATATATCAACAATATATCATGAACAAGTCATCACCACAAGAAACACAAAGAACACAAGATGTATGTACAATTTTATTTTTATTACAGACTACAATCCTTGGGGTTTTTCAGCAACAACTGAATAGAGTACCACTCTACAAGAGCACCAGCTCTATAATGCAAGACTCAGCTTACACCCTCATCACCAACTGAGATGAGGAAACAATCCTCAAAAAATATCAATCTCTATTATAAACAAGTGCATCAACTATGCACCAACCTGTGCCAAACAAAATGTAATCAACATGTACCACAAACAAGTGCTTCATGTTATCACCCTATAATTTATAGGATCAATTGGTGACTGGAATGTTATCTCTTTAGTGCTTTTGTTTGTCAAAATATTTTTCATTCTGCAAATAATTTGAGAAAAGAAAAAGAAAAGAAATAAAAAGAGAAAAGAAAAAGAAAAGAAAGAAAAAAGAAAAAAGAAAAGAGGGCATAAGAGAATTTCAATAAGAGCCCCATGCAATAACAGTGACTTGGTCCATAACTTTCAAGCATGGCCAAGTTCTTTTAAATTGATGTTGATAGGAATAGTGAATAAGCCTGGCTAAACTGTTTAATCTTAGCCAAGTGATCTAGGTTAGTTAGTGAATAAATCTAGCCAGACTGTCTAATCTTGTTCAGATAGCCCCAGGGTAGAGTAAGTTCTCAGCCCAACAGTTTAATATGGGCTAATTGTCATAGGAATTTAGGTTAGAACATAGGCCAGTTTGCTTTACTTCAATAAAACCAGCTCGATGATCAATGTTGGACCATGTTTTGAATGCTCGAAAAGTTGTTTTCCTAACCCCTTGGTGATGTAAAGATGTAAAAGCTTGGGAAAAACCCATGATATGCTCTTATCCTAAGTTTTTCAGGGCGCATATGCTTTCGTGCCCACATTTATGCACCGCTCATGTATCAACGGCCCAGATGATCGTGCCTAGATCTACGATGGACAAATATTTCTGGACCCCCCACCCGACTGTTCTACCTTTAACAGAGGGTGGGGGGTCCGGAATCACTGATAATGCATGCGTGCATTTGGACAACCCAAGTTTCGGTGCTTAGATCTACAGTCTGTATTGGATTACGAACCCCCCCATCCATTCTGCCTTTAATGGAAGGGGGGGTCTGGAATGTGTGATAAAGATCGCGCACAGATCTGCGATGGAGAGAAAAGCACGCAAATCGACGGCTCAAGGTGTTTTTTGGACCCCCCCGACTGATCTACCTTCATTGGTGGGGGGGGGGGTTCCGGAATGGAATCTTACTTTGGTGGGCCCCCTATCTATACGTGGCATGAATTTGTTGGTCCCAAGTCCCACCACCTCCTACTGTCTGACATACCTCATCACCTCTGACGTCATCATCCACCTTTCCAAAAGAGTCACATCCCATAACTCTGTCAGTCCTTCTCCCTCATTCACTCGTGGCAAGTCCCCTCGCCATGATTTTTTCCCCCAATCAATAACCGCCACATCACCCATCCGTATCCCTCGGTTATTGTCACCTGCCATCTCACATTCTAAATGACATGTTGGTCATTTATTACTAGATAACTTATCCGTTAAACAACTGACCTGTATCCCGCGCCCAACGAATACCCGTTTACTCAAAACTACCCTCACCACTTCATTCTTTCACCATATACCCACTCATCATACCAGAGAATTTACCCCGTTCTCCTCCCCGTTATAGTCAGTCACCCCCATCTACAGTCATCCTTGATAACGTTGTTTTATTTGCAGGAATTGTTACAGTAATGGTGCCAAAATCAAAATGAACAAAAGGAGAGGATAATTTGTTTCTCCCGCCTCCTGTCGATCTCGACAGGATTCCACTGGACGACAAAGACTACTTAATCACAGACACTAAGTGTGATTTCGACTTCGCAGACCTTCAATCATGGATTAAAGAAGTCTTCCTGGACCAGAGTGATGAAATTGGACTTTGGGAGTCCAACCTACCCCTGTATCTCTTCCCCCAGATTCACCATTTCCCAGAGTTCGCCCTCAAGTGCCAAGCCCACTATATTCCTGAGCAAAGAGCCACCGTATCCTCATCTGGGGAAGTTCTCTTCCTCATCACTCCAGAAACCATCGACCAAATGATGCAAATATCTCAAGCCGACTCTGCATCACCTTTTAACCTTGAAATCCTTACAGAGTTATACCAGAAGGTGACTTTTCCTCAAAGAGCTCAAATATTTGAGCTTTTTCTTCCACAATCAGCTCATCTCCCTACTACAAATCCCCCTTATCCTTCATCCATGTTCTCAACCAAAGGAAACCAGGTTATCACGTCCCTATGCGCCTTGTTGGGTTATTATTCAGATCAGTGGGTAGATGAACCCATTCTGGGATTTTTGTCTATTTTCTCCACCGATGAGAAGCCTACTACATAGTTTGACTTTAGCACATTCCTGGCGAACAATATTCACGAACAATTTGTCAATTTCACCACAGAAGGCATGTTCTGGAATTCTTCAATACTGGCATACCTATTCGTTTTCTTCCAAGCGGACAAATTTTATTTTTCCATGCAGAAGATGGACGGAGATGACAGACCCCAGGCAGTAACCGCATGGACTTCCCTGCTCAGACATAACTCCATGGAATTCAATTTCAATCAATTCATCGATCAATTCTACCACCCAGTGGTGAGTATGCTCAATGGCAGACCCGAAACCAGGATTAATGACAAAGTTCAGAGGATCCTACATCTCTGGGATCATACAAAGACTGGTGATAGGTACCTGTACCAAAATCACACTGAGATCAAAGTCTATGGGTGCAAGTTGGCCCCATACAAACTTCCCAAATACTTACCTGTCATAATTTTTTCTCTGGAATACATAAGGCAGATGATAAACTCGGATGATATTCACTTTGTGTCTTTAAATAAGAAGCAACAACTCAGAATCAAAGGGCATATTGGTTCTTTCATCTGCAACAATCGAGGCCTTGGGGAGGAAGCAGACAGACTGCTGAAGGAAATGAAATTCTTTATGAGTTTCACATGGCACTATGATCCATGCGAGATCATTTCGGAGATGAGGATAAAAAAAAAGAATATCATGTATGTCCACGAATCTAGGCCTAAGGTAGAGAAATTTGCAAACCAAACAGGATGGGAACCAAACACTTTGGTTGAAACAGAACAACAGGACCTCCCGGTCATTGTATCACAGACAACCACACCATAGGCTCCGAAGGAGAAAAGGCCTAGGCAGGATCTGTCACCTCCTGTCACTGAAGTGTCATTGGAAGAATTCTGATTGCATACTAAGAGGCCAAAAACTAGTCCAGCTCCTGACCCGGCTGGAGATAAGGAAATTCCATCCACTACAGTGACAGAGGTTGATCGGTCACTCCTCAGTACAAGCAGCAAGCAGATCATAACCACTGTGTTACCAAAGAAGACTACAGGTACTCCACCAATCAACCATCCAGGCAAGACAAGACCAAAGTTGAGCACCTTTGAGAAATATGACTTGATCAAGAAAAAGAATCAAACTCTGACCAACAACACATATGCCCAATTCTGGAAACAGACGTCGACTGCACAACACAGGATGCTATCGACATTCGACACGGAGAAGGGAAGAATGCACATGGAATTTCTCCAAGAACAAGTGCCAGACCCAAAGGTAATCACTGATTATAAAAGGGAAACCTTTGAATTCTAGACCAAAGTCGTGAATCCTGCCAATCAAATGGATCTGCACAGGAAAACTGGAGAAATGGTTTTCTCCACATTGGCACATACTTCCACTACTACCTCCCAGTTACAAGTGTCTCTGAACAACATCCAAACACAGTTGAAGCTGGAGAAAACATCCTCATTTTCCAAGGATAACAGGATCAAGACGTTGGAGTAACTGGTCCTCAAGATCGGGTATGATCCCTCGAATGTGAAAGCAGTCGAGGAGATGATCAAGAATAAAAATGTAGACATAACGTCTTTGAGGAAACAATTGAAGATGCCACCAACAGTAGACTCACAGGCAAAGGAAATAGCAGAGACGGAAGGAGAAAACGATGAGATGCTTAAGTTAATCATGGAGAAAAATGCACAACTGAAGGAAATGGAAGCTGAGATGGAGAAGCTAGTGAAAGAGAAAGAACAGTTGAAACCCATGGAATTCATTCCATTGAGTGCAGTTCCACTCTCAGGAGTGAGCACAACATCACTAGCAGAAGTCCCATCGGTGAATCCACTGACGTCTCTGGAAAAGACAGTTGAATTGGCCAAATCTATGGAAGAGATGAACCTACAGGAGACAGAGATTAGAAGGCTCAAAAAGGAGATTGTGAACCTTCAGGAACTCAAATGTTCTTATCAAACCAGTTTCTCGAAGGAAAAATAGGTGTCAGACCAACTCAAACAAGAGTTACAACAGCTCTGGAAGAAAACAGTGGCAGGTAAAACACTGGCCGAAGTCAAAGAAAGTGTCTGGAAAGACATCACCAACTCTATGAACGAAATATGGCCAATGATACATATTATGTTTGAGCAAAATGAATTGGTGCAGAGAAGCAAACAAACCATCGAGAAGATCATATCAGAACTGGGAGAGATGCCCACACAGGCTAATGAAATCATCAAATTCTTGAATTCTAAAACCAGAGAGGAGCTGGAAGAGCTGAGAATTGAATATAGAACAGAGACAATCCTTGAGGTCAAAAGAGTCTTGACCAAGAGAGGACTGATTCTACAACTAGAAGAAAAGGTTCAGGCCATGCACCCAGGGGTACAAAGGTTTTTCAACAATATTGAGGCTCTACAGAAGAAAGGTCTTCTGGGTTTGAAGGTGATAAATGAAAAACTGATGACACTCCCAGACTACAAAAAGAGACTAGCCGATGTGGCTAAGGATAGTTTGAAGTTTTCAGGAATTCAAGGTAGCATCACTGGCAAAGCATTCCTAGATGCACTTCAGTTGGACATCAGCATTCAAGATGAGATTCAGTATATTTTCATCACCAAGCCTACTTTTTCCAAGTACACAGAGATGGAGGAAGTCTACCGAAGGTTACTCAAAGACAGCGTTCCCAGTCATCTTCAATGGGAAGAGCTTTGTGACCTAATCGAGTAATCGAGGAGTTGTCCCAGCCCAGTCAGATGAGGTCATGCAGAGGCCTCACCAACGGTTCACCCCAAAAATAGCATGCAGTTGCGACACATCAACAAACAGTTTCCTAGATTCCTGTAATTTGTTAAGTTAGTTAGGCTGAAAATAGATTTACCACGTCGTGATATTTAATGACAGGATCATTTGTAATTTTGGGTTATAAATACTTCACTTTTCGAAGTATTGAGGGTTGATCTTTACGCCCTGCGAGCTATCAGACTGTAATATTTTTCAAGAGATCTTCCATTAATACAAAGAGGAATTTTTACAGGATTCTTGCGTGTATTTACTGGTGACGTTTGTCTTTCTAAGTTTAATGTTATTCTCGCTTAGTTATCACACTGTTTTCTAAATCTAATCTTTGAAAGTAATGAATGTTTCAGGATTTATCTTTGTATACCATGTTTCTCACTTTCAAAGATTTTAGTGTTTCATCTTCTGATTTTAGGATAAAGAAATTATTAATTGCTTCTTTGTTGTAATTGACATTCTCACCTTTTTTCTGCTATTTCTCATTTATGCTACTAAAAGAATCCAGCGATTACATTATCTCACCCTGTGAAAAGTTTCTTTGCTTTCTGGTTTAGATTTTATTTCATGATACAGACCCCATAGCCTAATGGATGTGTAAACTCTCTCAGCCAACCCAATGAAAACTACAACAAAAAAAACCAACATATTTTATTTACCTAGCCTAATATTTTAAATTTTAAACATATCTAAATCATACAGAGAGATCCCTCTCTGAAGCTGGTAGGGCTAGATCCCAACTTCGAAGTGGTTGGATAAAGTTACCTCCCGTAAATATCTTCTTTTCTAACAACCTCTAGGAAATTTATAGAGCGTTAACACATCCAACCATGTACCAAGTATATGCCAATCATGTTTCAACTACTCATCAACAATGACTCATCAATATGTACCAACATCCTCAACTATACACCTCATGTATGTTCCAACTCATCAACTGCTTGTCTCAACCATGACTAGTTTTGGATTAGTCAACAACCCTAACTTGAAATAATCATAACTTTGTATCTGTAATGAATAAAGATCTAAAACTGATACACAATGTTCATCATTGTCTTTTATACAATTCCTCTAGGTGTCACTACTTGGAACCTCTCAAAAAAGGAGTTATAGCAAAAATGGCATGCCTTTCTGAATTCTGGATTATTCTAGAGAGCGACCTTGTAGAGCGTGTATCGCACGGAATATTTCTTGAATCAATCTGAAAATGTTACACAGCATACTATAGACTATAATATAACCAACACAATTGGTATCACTGAATTTGGATATGTTATGAATAAGTTATGATGTTTTTACCCGAAACACTTGTTTTAGACTAGTTTCAAGACTAGCCACAAACCCTATTTTCCACGGAATGTATCTCCAAAAATATAATCACCCACAAGATGAATTTTTGACCAAATATACTTGGATATGTTTCCTTAGTTTCATATCAATCTCACAGTTTGAATCATTATAGAAAAAAAATTATTGTGAAAATTGTGAGATGACCTGTAAATAGCATACCTTAGAAATCATCATGAAAAGAATTTATCCTCCCTTGAATTTTGGCCCTCTTTTCTTCACCTTCCCTCTGAAATTTGTCTTAGATATCCTTTGGTTACCTTATTCACCTATATATATTCAATATTCTCAAGTTTTCCACACCAAAAATTCTCAAGAATCTCTCACAAGAAGCTCTCCATCAATACTCCAAAAGATATTCTCACAAGAATCTCTCCATTGATCCACAAAAAGGATGATCTACAAGAGACCATTGCTATCTTATTTATACTTTCATCCTCTAGTTCACTTAACCCATTTTTAGGTCACTTAACCCATTTTTAGGTCACTTAACCTATTTTCCTTATTTTAGGGTTAACCACTTTTCATAAATAGAAAGTTCTCCAATACTTTATCATTTAAATATTCCTTCTTGAGTTTGTCACCTTACTTTATCATTTCTTGATTTTGTAACTTCTCTTTATTATTTAAATAAACCACCTTGACTTTGTCACTTTAATTTATCATTTAAATAATTATTTATTCTTTTAGGTCACTTTGACTTCTTTGACCTTAGGGGCTTCAAGCCTTCATGTGGGGGTCCTTCATCTTCGTAAGGCCATAAATCTTAAACCATGAGGAGTTATGTGACATTCCACATACCACTCGAAATGGCATGACAAGCACTATCCATCTAGGATAGTTTCACCAACAATTTCCTTGATATTCATCTCATTATTCCACATACAAGCATGGGTCCTCCAACCATTCTTCTAGGAAAACTCAATCCACAAAGCGTCTTCCCGTAAGGGTTTTCACCATAAGGGGACCACTTTGGAGTTCATCCATTTTTTCACTTTATCAATCATGATAAGACAATAATGAGTCATCTATACATTTTTCCAACAATGCATCATATACTAATGAAACCACATCGATGCATCTTCATCATGTATCAATGACAACTCATTGGTCCATCCTCATCATATCAATGACAACTCATTGATCCATATTCATATATGATTTCTCATCAAGTATAATACATATTAAATTACATCAATCATCAGTCAATCAATCCTTTGACATAAATCAATCACATGGCATCAACCAATCACTTGACATCAATCAATCAAACCATTGGCATCAATGACAACATTATCCAACAATCTCCCCCTTTGGCATTGACGGAAATACCAACATTGATGTCAACACCAATTACCAATTATTGATGTAAACATGTAGATAAGGAATGCTCTACATCAATAGTCAATGTGACTATCTCTCCCAATCAATAATCATCAATCACATCAATGTGACTATCTCTCCCCCTTTGACATCAATGGAAAAGGGTCATTCTCCTCTTGGGGTTGCTCCTCTTGCTTGAACTCTTCTTGGGACTACTCCCCCTGTCTGAATTCCTTTGATATTCCTTTAAATAATCTCTCCCTCTTTGAACAAGGGATATCACTCTAATGTAATGCTGAAAATACATCGCTCATACTCCCCCTGTGACCATCGCTCCTCCTAGAATTATGGCTCTGTGCTCTTTATTCAAATATAGGTCTCTTTTCTAGGTATGCATCTAATAAATATCTCCTCCTAGAATAATGGGAAGAATAATGACTCCCCCTATGGGTATGTCTCCCCCTATATTATCTGCAAGATCAACAATATGCTACCATATAATGATCCTTGGACATGTTCATGCATCAAACTCATGCCATACCAACCATCATGAAACAATATATATGTCAACAATAAAATAGATAATCATGAGTAAAATATCAAACAAGTACATCTTGTACCAAAATGTGTGCTCATCATGCACAACACCTATGTACATCAACCATGTATATCAACATCATGCAATGTGCCAAAAGATATCATCCATGGAATGTATCAATCATATGCCTCTATCAACATGCCAACATGTTCATCTACCAATATGCCAACCATGTGCATCCACTAATATACCAACCATATGCATCTACCAATATGCCAACCATGTGTCATATCACTCATGATATGCCTCCATCATGAACCAAGTATCATAACCATGTATCAAACAAATACCAATTGTTGTGATAATCAAGTAATACCAACAACATAGTATCATCAAGCATATGTCATATATGAGTGTACCAAAACATGTACACCACCATGAACCAATACCACAAAATGATGAATCCCATACATGTATGCCAAATCCTCCATAAAACATGTGCCAATCAACCTGCTAGTAGGTGTCTCTACCAGTGTACTAGAAACATACCAATCATGCATCAACTATAGATCATCAATGATGTATAACATGATCATCTCATCAACTCACCAACCCCACGTCCCAATGTGAAGCCCATCCATATGCCAAATGCATGCATCAATATTTTCAACAAGTAAGCTTCCAATACATCATCAAGATATATCACATAACTAAGGTGTCATAACTTCAATGTCATAACCATCATTGTTCTTCAATAGAAAATTCATCAATCCATACTCATGGGTTAGTTCCATGCATCCAATATTTATTTTACATCATCACCTTACATAATCCAATACAGAATCATGAAAACCTGCAGAAAATAGTGTCAAAACCTGTAATAAACCATGCCAGAACCTACATCACAAGGTTATACCATCATATCAAACTTCAAACCCTGTGCATAGCCATTTTCCTTAGGCTTCACCACATATACGCGGCATGCTGCACAAATAGCTCACATATGTACATGACCTATACATGTCAGCCTGCTTATGTATGTGACTGATACCATTGTCACCCACGTATGCATTAGTAGATGACACATTTGAACTTCCCTTCAGTCTTTCATTTTGTTCTGGTTGCTCTATATTCTTCACCCACTTCTATAGATGTCCCTGCTCCTCAAAAATTGAGCTCTGAGCATCCATCTTTTCAAATATGTCTCCCTTCCTTACTTCATTCCTTCTTATAGCCATGCTATTTTAATTCCTCATCATATACTTTCTTCTTGTGTTCCATCACTCTTGGGATTTGTGGCCAAATCCATTACAGTTGTAGCATCTCATGGTGTTACAGTGAACATAAATGTGTCCTACTTGATCACATCTCCAACACCTTATGGTGTTATGAAATCTTCCATTATATCTTCTTTCATAAGATATACATTCAAAATATTTGTGACCATATTCACTACATGAATAACAATGACCATGAAAAATACTTTCATACCTTTTCTTTGGTGTCCCAAAGATAGCTTCTTGATGTCTTCCTTGCTTTGTTCTTTTGAAATTTTCCTTTCCTTGTGTAGATGGTTGATTTTCAACATTGTCTTCCTTATTTTATGGACTTACCTCATGCTTCTTTGAGGTGCTTGCTTCATCATGTGTAGCTTCTTATTTATATCCAAGTCATGATTTATCACATGCTGATCTTTGACTTTCCAAGATCTCATCCAATATTTGTGAGCTATTCAAGAATTTGTTTGACTTCTCTACCTTCTTTCTAAGGTCAACAACTTCAGTTTCTAACTTATCACATGACTCTTCCTTTTCATAAATTTGATTCTTCAAAAATTCTTCTACCCTTTTGGATTCTTCAATTTGGGTCTTGAGATGAATAATAGTTTCAAAACTTTTGCTAATCTCATCACCTACCTTCATATCTTATTTTTCATTCTTTAGTCTTGTGATCTCTTCTTCATTTTATTCTAATTGAGTCTTATTTCTCTCTTCTTTTTCCTTGAGCATTCCCTTTAACTTCAAGATGTGCCTTTGACTTCTCCTAAGAAACTTCTTAGTGTTATCCAAAAGATAGTTATAATGTGTATAAAAATGATCACTTATATATCTATATAAACCCTCTTCAACTTCTTTTTGAAGTTTTAATATATATTCTTCTATTCTTTCCATGGGATAATTTCCATCAAACTTTACACAAATTGTTTCTAGATCATCTTCTTCACTTGAGAAAAATTAAACATCATCACATTTTGAATCATTGCAATCAAGCGTCTTTGGAGATTCTTTACCTTTATTTGAAGTATCTTCAAGATCTTCCGTTTTCCAACATTATCACTTGATTCTTTGTCTTCATTTGAAATGTTTTCAAGATCACATTTAGAAATAATACAATCAAGGGTCTTTGGAGATTCTTTACCTTTTATAATCTTGATGGAGTGGTCTTCAATATCTTCCTTCTCCTTCTTGCTTTGATATGTCTCCTCTAGATTTAGCCATAGATCCTTGGTAGAAGTGCATTGTTACATGCTTTCTTTGATAGGGCTTGAGAGTCCAATAAGAATGGTCTTAATATCCAATGCATCATTCTTATTTCCTTCCCTTTGAGTTGCAAACTTTGACTTGTTCTTCAATGGAACTGATCCACCAATGGTTGCCTTCTAAATATCTACTCCCATTGTCTTCAAATACACTCTCATCTCTATTCT
>SNQJ01S0028633.1:42790-67571 GCA_010110895.2 Picea sitchensis | reverse complement strand
CTCTCATCTCTATTCTCCAAGTAGAATAGTTTTCCTCATCAAGGATTGGTATTTCATCATCCATTTGTGTGTCTATGGATCTCCTTCAAGCTTTTTAAGGCTTGTAGTGAAGGCCTTCTCTGATACCAATTGTTGGACACACCGACTACACTAACAGGGAGGGGTGAACAATGTAGGGATCTTTTTCCCAAAACTCCTTATTTAACAATCACCATTAAATAATTACTCATTGTTGTCATTTATAATGATTTAAATGTCAACACATATCAGCAACATATATCAGCGATATATCATCAACAAGGCATCACCACAAGGAACACAAAGAACACAAGATGTATGTACAATTATCTTTTTATTACGGACTACAATCCTTGGGGTTTTTCAGCAACAATTGAATAGAGTACAACTCTATAACATCACCAGATATATAATGCAAGACTCATCTTACACCCTCATCACAAACTGATATGAGGAAACAATCATCAATAGATATCAATCTGTACCATAAACAAGTGCATCAATCATGCACCAACCTGTGCCAAACAACCTGTAATCAACCTGTACCATAAAAAAGTGCATCCAACCATGTACCAAGTATATACCAATCATTTTTAAACTACTCATAAAAAATTACTCATCAATATGTACGAACATCATCAACTATACACCTCATGTATGTTCCAACTCATCAACTGCTTGTCTCAACCATGACTAGTTTTGGATTAGTCAACAACCCTAACTTCAAATAATCATAATTTTGTACCTATAATGAATAAAGATATGAAACTGATATACAATGTTATTCATTGTTTTTTATGCAATTCCTCCAGGTTTCACTACTTGGAACCTCTCATAAACGGAGTTATAGAAAAAATGGCATACCTTGTTGAATTTTGGATTATTCTAGAGAGCGACCTTGTAGAGAGTGCCCCGCATGGAATATTTGTTGAATCGATCTGAAAATGTTACACAACATAACAAATAATTTAATATAACCAAAACAATTCGTCTCACTTAATTTGGATCTTTTATGAATAAGTTATGATGTTTTTACCCAAAACACTTTTTTTAGACTAGTTTTAGGACTAGCCACAAACCCTATTTTCCACGGAGTGTATCTCCAAAAATACAACGACCCACAAGATGATTTTTTTACCAAATATACTTGTATATGTTTCCTAAATTTCATATCAATATCACAATCTGAATCATTATAGAAAAAAAATTATTGCGAAAATGGTGAGATGACCTATAAATAACATACCTTAGAAATCATCATGAAAATAATTTATCCTCCCTTGAATTCCGACCCTCTTTTCTTCACCTTCCCTCTAAAATTCGGCTTAGATATCCTTTGGTTACCTTAGTCACCTATATATCTACAATATTCTCAAGTTTTCCACACCAAAAATGCTCAAGAAGCTCTCACAAGAAGCTCTCCATCAATACTCCAAAAGATATTCTCACAAGAAGCTCTCCATTGATTTACAAAAAGGATGATCTACAAGAGACCATTGTTATATTATTTATACTTTCATCCTCTAGGTCACTTAACCCATTTTTAGGTCACTCAACCCATTTATAGGTCACTTAATCCATTTTTAGGTAACTTAACCCATTTCTAGGTCACTTAACCTATTTTCCTTATTTTTAGGGTTAACCACTTTCCATAAATAGAAAGTTCTCCAATACTTTATCATTTAAATATTCCTTCTTGATTTTTTCACCTTACTTTATCATTTCTTGATTTTATCACTTCTCTTTATTATTTAAATAATCCACCTTCACTTTGTCACTTTACTTTATCATTTAAATAATGATTTCTTCTTTTAGGTCACTTTGACTTCTTTGAACTTAGGGGCTTCAAGCCTTCATGTGGGGGTCCTTCATCTTCGTAAGGCCATAACTCTCAAACCATGAAGATTTATGTGACATTCCACATACCACCGGAAATGAGATGAAAAGAACTATCCATCTAGGATAGTTTCACCAACAATTTCTTTGATCTTCATCTCATTATTCCACATACAAGCATGGGTCCTCCAACCATTCTTTAGGATAACTCAATCTGCAAAGCGTCTTCCCGTGAGGGTTTTCACCATAAGGGGAACACTTTGGAGTTCATCCATTTGTGCACTTTATCAATCATTATAAGACAATAATGAGTCATCTATACATTTTTCCAACAATGCATCATAGACTAGTGAAACCACATCGATCCATCCTCATCATGTATCAATGACAACTCATTGATCCATCTTCATAATATCAATGACAACTCATTGATCCATATTCATCTATTCTTTCTCATCAAGAATAATACATATTGCATTACATCAATCATCAATCAATCAATCATTTGACATCAGTCAATCACTTGACATCAATCAATCAAACCATTGGCCTCAATGACAACATGATCCAACAATATCGTTGTCCACTTGACTCTGCACAATAGCCTTTGTCAGTCATGAAAACTAATTCACAAACAGACAAGTCTACACATACTATCAAATATACATCAACATCTTTGTTTGAATGATGTAATTCAGCCCCGAATGTTGTTGTCTACAATAAGACCCTGCTATCATAAAAGAGAATTACGCTTGTGATAAATTAAGGAATGAATGAAAACTGAATTATCTCAACATAAACTCAAAGAGAAAACCTTATTATGCTTCTCCTTCTATCCACCTCGTGTTCTTTCCTTTCCTTTTGACTTTAAGCAAATCAGAATTGGTTGAGGTAGTTGAACCAACTCATTAGTTAAGTTAACTAAAGACTCAACCAACTTTTTAGTTAAGGCGGAAAATTAATAACCATAATAAGGGTTATAAATAAATAATAACTAGTAGGTGGGACCCCTTTGTGACTCCCTTTAGCTCATAAAAATCATAACATAACTAGTTAGTTAAGAAAAACACACTTCCTTGTGACTCCCATCATCATATTCACATTTGACAATTTAGCTCATGATATTTGAAATTATTTTCAAAAAATTATTACTCATGTATCCAAAAATAAAACATGTTGTCCAAAAATTCCTGAAGTCAACAGTCATCAACAATAGATAAAATAAAAACTCAAAATCCATATTTCCCACTCTGAGATGCAATCTTTCCTTGATTGTTGTTGTCACCTTTCGATTTTCCTAAATTTTCCTTTTGTTGCTCTGAGCCTTTAGGCCTAATCTCGTTGATCATGTGGGAACAATCGTCCCTCAAATGCATCCGGGAAGACACAGATTTGTCAGAGCCATTGGAGGGTGAGGAAGGGGAAGCAATGGATTTTCCTTTGTCAAGGGCATGGTGGGCCTTGGTTTTCAATCTTTTGCTAGCATGAGAGGACTGCATTGGTGAGTGGGCAGGGGTAGCTTGGATAATGGGGCTAATCGACAGGGGAGAAAGTAGGCATAATCCGGACCAGCCACGATGTTGGGAGACTATTGGGTGGACAATCTCTTGCCATCCATTGTTTTCAGGAACCTCGGTGTAATATCGCTCAGCTGAACCCAAATGTAAATATAATCCAAGTATATTTAAGCTAGTGAGTTGTTTACACATAATTTTTGTAATACACATTTCATGGCATGGTGCGCACATATACTGTGCAGTAAAGGGATGTAATGTGCACATTTCTGAATGTCGTGTGAAGTAACTTAGGTGTGTGCAACCTTAAATATAGAGGATACAACGCGCATTCACTAAGTGTGTGCAATATTAAGGTTAGCGAACCTTTGTGTATATAATTTGCATTATAGGTTGGTGAGCCAGTATTATAAGCTGGAATGCTTATGTCTTGGAATTAGGCCAGCGCCCCTAGATGTTAAAGGCTAGAGCGCCTACTTTGTACATGACTCATGATTAATATAAAATACATCATTGCACGCAGACCGACCATGATAAAAGAGATGGGGGACTGACCTTCACCAGTTAGGGAAAGGGAGGGCCAAACGTCAAGGGAATATTATATTAATATTTCCTAAAAAATAAAGTATGGATAATTAGTTTATCCTAAGTTCTAAAGTTGGGGACAAGTGGATAGAAGTAACTTTCAATATGACAAGTGTCAAGTTGGGGAAATGCATTCATATCATTTGGAAACTTAGCTCATAGGGGAATTTTTTCTCACGGATACCGTATGAACACGAGAAGGGAACAGGAGGCGGACCATCACTTTTGACAAAGAGTTCACAGTGATTCCAAAACACACTCAGTTATCCAGTCAGTGACTCCATGACCATTTCACTCATACATTATGTTATCCTTGAGACAACCATTTCACCTTTATGAAGCCTATTTTCCCATCCTTTTTGGTTGGTGTACCTGGTTATCTTGGAGCGGGATTGAAGAAGAGGGTTGTCAAGCCCGTGATCAGTTCTCTGAGTAAGAGAATTGTTGGGGACTAATTTCTGTAGGTGCTAAACTGCAGCTACAGTGCTCTGAAACTTTTGGTCCAGCCTGTTGTTGAATCCCTGGAAGGGAAGTGGGGCAGCCAAGGGACTGTTGAGCAAAGAAGGGGCACACTTCCTTGGGTGGGACAGGCATGTGGGGAATGAAAGGTTGTAGGTTGTTAGTTGAGTGAGCACCTGAGAAGGATTCTTTCATGTTGTCCATGAGCCTTAGCCTAGATAGGAATCCCTTTACCCTGGGTGGAGTTCAATCCCAGCTCGGGGGTGATTCACTGTTGAGAGTGATGAACAGTGTAGTCTATGGCTGGGAGGTTCGTGGACGGTTTGTAAGTAGTTGGTGACAGTATTTCTAAGATAAGTACCAATTGTATGATATATGGATATGTTGTTTTGTTATTTACATGCCTATGTTATGATTTTATCATATATGTGACTATGTTGCTTGTGTGCTTATGGGTAATTTCCTGTAAATGATGCATATCGATAATTACTGTTATTTTAATATAAAATTTGTATGTTACAGAAAGTAATTATTTGTTTATGTTTAGATGTAAATCTTCCACGAGCGTGTTGCATGTATATGTTTTAGTTGCATGCAGTCTAAAGAGTAAATTTAGGTGGCATTTCTTAGTTGACCACTGGGTATGCTACTATATGTTCTGTAGTAGGGGAACGAAAGTGTTCCCTAGAGTAGCATGGCTCGGCCTGATGGCTAGGAATGTTACCGACTAGCGTCAGAGCACGAGTGGTTTCTCTGGAGTGGCATACCCCGGCCTCAGGTTGGTCTAGGGGGATCATTATAGTATGGTATCAGATCCTCAGTTCAACATTGAGATTGGATGGTCCAGAAGGGTGCAATTGAAATGAACATTCACAGAAAAGTAACTTCGAAGTGACCAGAATTAGAGTCATAGAGTGTCCTTGGAAAAGGTTGGCGTACTAGCGTGCGTGGTAAATTTGGCACTACATGGGAAACCATGGCGTGCCAGTGTACGCGGTAAATTGTGGTGTCACGCAGAATATTATTATGTGTAGATGCACGCACTGAAATTAGCCCTGCACAGTAAGAACACACATAGGAAGTCGAGCAGCTTGAATATTACTACGGTTATGGGTATGCAGATATCTTCATACTTGGGGACTGGTAATTATAGAACTCCATTTATGAAGCGCAGATAGATTACATACAAAGAGTGTTGGGTTGCCATGCTCGGCCAATCCATTTTGAATGATTATCTTTTGAGTTCATTACATGGTGGCATTTAGCTGACGTCACATGGTTGCGAAGTAAAAAAATGAATGAAGCAGGGTGATATGACTAGTCATCATCCGCTCCACGAGTGGTGGATTTGACATGTTGAGACACGTAATACCGCATATTGGCGAAAGTGGTTTCGACAAAACCACCTTCTTGCACAAGTGTGTCTCAGAAGGCACTGCGCGTCAGCGTTCTAGAGACTTGGGTCTTATCTAGAATTTTTGTGGTGATAACACCAGAAAACCGAGAGTGATAATGTTGATGTGTATGTTGAATCAAAATGGTGCATATTATCATGAATTGTTGATTTGTTAGTCTGATTAGTTTCGATGGATGCACGTTTTGCAGAACTAACAACAACTCGGTTCGGTCATACCAGTGCAGAGTCTGTAGGAATGGAAAAGGCATAGGGGAATTACATTCATCTAGAGAAGAGCAGAGGGATGGATGTCCATTTGGGCATGGAAGGAACGAACTCCAACGGACATGGAGAAGAAAGGAATGAAGATATGAATATGGCTGAGACCATTAAGAATTTGCAGAAAGATGTCCAAAGCCATAAATATGATAATGAAAGGCTTATGAAAGCCCAAAGAGCAGTAGGATGACTTCAACATGAATCTATTGGAAGGTTTGAACAGAATAGAGAAGAAATTGGTTAAGGAGAGTGACTCAAGTAGATCTGAGAGTCACAAATATTCAGAGGAGAAGGGAGAAGTAAAAAGTGCTAGTAGACATCACTATCATCCACATAGGCATTCCCATAAGAGAGTAGGCAACAACTCAAGTCTATCCCCTGTCAGAAGGTATAAGAGATCTGGGGTGGATGAGCTGCGAGGAGAAATGAACAAAATCAAACCTCCTACATTTGATGGTGAGCACAATAAGGATGAAGATGTCAAAACATGGTTGATAGGCATGAGGAATTATTTTCAATTGCATAATTCTTCTTCTCATGTTGAAGGTAGAATCGTTATCTATCAACTCAAAGGAAAGGCCTCCATGTGGTGGGATCAACTTGTGCAGGTACAACACATTGTAGAGAAAAGTGTTACTTGGAGATAATTCAAGAAGTATTTTGAGAAGTACTTGACCAAGAGATACTATGACAAGAAAATGAAAGAGTTCTTTGAAATCAAGCTTGGAAGTACGACCATAGATGAATATGAGAGAACGTTTATGGAACTGTTGAAGTATGTCTCTTTCATTAAGGATGAGACAGTCAAGATTCAATGGTACTTAAGTGGATTGCCATCATTCATCAGTGACAAAATATAGTATGATGATCCCAAGACATTAGAAGAGACCATAAGGAGAGCTAAATGCTTATATGACCAACTGAAAGCAAGACCAGATTTCCAAAAGGCTAGGGAAGACAATAATAAATTCAAGATGGATTAGAGGAAGAAGGGAGCTAAGACACCATTCTTTAGAAATAATCCACAATGGCAACAAATGCATAAGGAAACCAGAGTGATTGACACAGGGAGTCAAGGGCCGAGACATCCACCTATGCAATGTTGGGGTTGTAAAGGAGACCATAGGTTCATAGATTGTCCTCACATAGGCAAAAAAGGTAGGGTTTTTCACAATGTACAACGAGCTGAGATAGTAGAGGACATGTGCAGAAATGTGCCAAGGATTTATGCAGCCCTAGACAATTAGCAAGCAGAGTATCAGTCCCACATGATTGAAGTGGAAGGTATGATCAACAACCAAACCCTTGCTATTTTAATTGATTCAGGAGCTAGACATAGTTATATAGACCCTAAGATGGTGGAAATTTTGCAATTGCCAAAAAGAAAGCATGGGAAATCCTGGTTGGTGCAACTGGCTATAGGAGCTAGAAGAAAAGTTAATGAGATGGTTAAGTCCTGCCTCATAGACATGAATGGACTAAATACCAGGGAAGATTTGAACATCTTACCCTTAGGTTCCTATGATTGTTTAATTGGGATGGATTGGTTGGACCCACATAATGCTCTATTGGATTTCCATAACAAAGAATTCACTTGCTTGGATGAAGAAGGGAACCAAAGGAAAGCGCAGGGAATTCCCAGGGCAGTAACTGTTAGAGAAATTTCAGTATTACAGCTTAAGAAATGTTATAGAAGAGGATGTCAAATATTTGCAGCTCATATGGAGGAGACACCTAAGGACAAGGTACCAAATTTAGAGAATTATGCAGTCCTGAAAGAGTTTGAATATGTATTCAAGGAAGTAACAGGACTACCCCCAAGGAGAGACATTGATTTCTCTATAGATTTGATGCCTAGAGCAGTGCCAGTATCAAAGAATCCTTACAGGATGAGTACACCAGAATTGAAGGAGTTGCAAATGAAGCTTGAAGAACTTCTGAAGAAGGGGAATATACGCCCAAGTGTATCACCTTGGGGTGCCCCAATATTGTTTGTGAAAAAGAAAGATGGAACGTTAATATNAAGAAAAGTTAATGAGATGGTTAAGTCCTGCCTCATAGACATGAATGGACTAAATACCAGGGAAGATTTGAACATCTTACCCTTAGGTTCCTATGATTGTTTAATTGGGATGGATTGGGTGGACCCACATCATGCTCTATTGGATTGTCATAACAAAGAATTCACTTGCTTGGATGAAGAAGGGAACCAAAGGAAAGTGCAGGGAATTCCCATGGCAATAACCATTAGAGAAATTTCAGCATTACAGTTGAATAAATGTTATAGAAGAGGATGTCAAATATTTGCAGCTCATATGGAGGAGACACATAAAGAAAAGGTGTCAAATTTGGAGAATTATGCAGTCCTAAAAGAGTTTGAAGATGTATTCAAGGAAGTACCAGGACTACCCCCAGGAGAGACATTGATTTCTCTATAGATTTGATGCCTGGAGCAGCGCCAGTATTAAAGAATCCTTATAGAATGAGTACACCAGAATTGAAGGAGTTGCAAACGCAACTTGAAGAAATTCTAAAGAAGGGGTATATACGCCCAAGTGTATCACCTTGGGGTGCCCCAGTCTTGTTTGTGAAAAAAAAAAAAGATGGAATGTTAAGATTGTGCATTGACTTCAGACAATTGAATAAAGTGATTGTTAAGAACAAATATCCTCTACCAAGGATTGATGACCTCTTTGATCAATTGAAGGATGCAAGGATATTTTCAAAGATAGATTTCAGATCAGTATACCATCAGGTAAGAATTAAAGAAAAAGATATTAGCAAGACCTCCTTCAGGACAAGGTATGGTCATTATGAGTTCACAGTGGTACCATTTGGATTGTCAAATGCACCAGTTGTTTTCATGTGCTTAATGAATGGTGTTTTCTGAGAATATTTGGACAAGTTTGTCATTGTCTTTTTGGATGACATTCTTATATATTCCAAGTCAGAGGAAGAGCATGAACATCATTAGAGGATTGTGTTGCAAGTATTAAGGGAACATCAGTTGTATGCCAAATTGAGAAAGTGCTCATTTTATCAGAAACAAATTCATTATTTGGGGCATATCATCTCAAAAGATGGGATAGTAGTGGACCCTCAGAAATTAGAAGCCATTAGATAATAGTCAGCACCAAATAATGTGACAGAGGTCAGATATTTCATGGGCTTTGCAGGTTACTACAGGAGATTCATTGTAGGATTCTCGAAGATAGCACACCCAATCACTTCCTTGCAAAGAAAGGGTATGAAGTTCCATTGGACGTCAGGCTGTGAAAGGAGTTTCCAACATTTGAAACAATTATTGACAAGTGCTCCAATACTAAGGATTTCAAACCCAAATGAAGATTTCATTGTATGCACAGATGCATGTAATGAAGGACTAGGTGGAGTCCTCAGTCAAAATGGATTTGTGATATGTTATGAATCAAGGAAGTTGAAGGAGCATGAAAGAAACTATGGCACTCATGATTTGGAGTTGGCATCCATAGTGCATGCCCTAAGGAAATGGAGACACTACCTCATGGGAAAAAGGTTTGAGTTAAGAACAGACCACAATGGGTTGAAATATTTATTTGATCAGCCAAATCTAAATGCTAGACAAAGAAGATGGTTAGAATTTCTAAGTGAATATGACTTTGATATAAAGCATATCAAAGGGAAAGAAAATAAAGTGGTGGATGCACTCAGCAGGAGGGTGTATGAGCTTCATTCTATAGCCATCAGCATGTATCAAACTGATGTTAAAAGAAAATTTCTAGAGGCTACAAATACAGACCTGCAATACAAAGAATTTATAGTAAAACTACAGCAAGGTAAGACACCACAGAAGATGGATATTTATAAGTTGGGAGTAGATGGAATACTGCTGCACAAGAACAGAATTTTTGTACCAAATGTCCAGGACTTGAAATGTATAATTTTGCATGAGATGCATAATGCTCCTTATGCAGGGCACCTTGGATATCAGAAAACCATAGCAGCAGTCAAGAGCCAATACTTTTGGCCAAGTATGAAGAGAAAAATTGTAGAATACATCGCTGGGTGTATGGAATGCTAGAAAGTTAAAATAGATCATAGGCACCCAGCAGGATTGTTGACACCTTTGCCCATTCCAGAATGGGAGTGGGAAGTGGTGACAATGGATTTTATTACGAGATTTCCTAGAACATGCAAGCTACATGATTTGATTATGGTAGTGGTGGACAAGATTACAAAATCTACCCATTTTATTCCACTAATAACTACTCACAAGGTAGCAGATGTCGATGATATTTTCATGAAGGAAGTGGCATGATTGCACGGAATTCCTAAAACGATTGTGTCTGACAGAGACCCAAAATTCACCTCAAATTTCTGGAAAGGATTTTTCAAAGGATTTGGAATGAATCTAAACTTTAGTACATCTTACCATCCTGAGACTGATGGACAAACAGAGAGGGTGAATAGAGTGATAGAAGATATGTTGAGAGTATATGTGATGGATAAACCATCAAAATGGGAAGACTAACTACATTTAGTAGAATTCGCTTATAGCAATGGGTATCAGGCATCATTGAAAATGATCCCATTTGAATAACTTTAAGGCAGAAGGTGAAATACTCCAGTAAGTTGGGATAATCCATCTAATAGAACAGTAGTTGGGCCAGAATTGCTCAAGGAGATGGAGGACCAAATGTTAAAAATTAAGCAGAATTTGAAAGTTGCTCAAGACAGATAGAAAAGTTATGCTGATAAAAATAGAATCCACAGAGAATTCAAAGTGGGTGATCATGTTTTCCTAAAAGTGAAAGCTAACAAGAGCTCCCTGAAGCTGGGAAGCTGCGCCAAATTAGCAGCCAGATTTTGTGGACCATTTGAAATCCTAGAGAGGATTAGTCCAAATGATTATATGATTGCATTGCCTGCATCTATGTCTGTTCATAATGTCTTCCATGTATTATTGCTAAAGAAATATATACCCGATGTTAATCATGTTATTGATTGGAATGTTATTCAAGTGGAGCAAGAAGGTGCTTTTCAAGTGCATCTAGTGTGCATCCTGGATCGAAAAATCAAACAACTCTGGAATCGAGCCATAGGGCTTGTAAAGGTCCAATAGACCTAGTACAGACCTGAATATGCTACTTGGGAGCATGAGGATGCAATGCGGGTAGAATACCCACATCTTTTTGAAGAATTTTGAGAATTTTGTTATATATGGGTACATGATGCACTGAGGACAGTGCATAAATAAGGGGAAGGGATTGTAATATCCCTCGACTGATCCCAAATGTAAATATAATCCAAGAATATTTAAGCTACTGAGTTGTTTAGACATCATTTTTGTAATACACCTTTCATGGCATGGTGTGCGCATATACTGCGCAGTAAAGGGATATAATGTGCATATTTCTGAATACCGTGTGTAGTAACTTAGGTGTGTGCAACCTTAAAGACAGAGGATACAACGCGCAGTAACTGAGTGCGTCCAATATTAAGGTCAGCGAACCTTTGTGTATATAATATGCATTATAGGCTGGTGAGCCAATATTATAAGCTGGAATGCTTATGTCTTGGAATTAGGCCAGCGCGCTTAGATGTTAAAGGCTAGAGTGCCTACTTTGTACATGACTAATGATTAATATAAAATACATCAATGCGCGCAGACTGACCATGATAAAAGATATGGGGGACTGAACTTCACTAGTTAGGGAAAGGAAGGGCCAAAAGTCAAGGAAATATTATATTAATATTTCCTAAAACATAAAGTATGGATAATTAGTTTATCCTAAGTTCTAAAGTTGGGGACAAGTGGACAAAAGTAACTCCTGATATGACAAGTGTCAAGTTGGGGACATGCATTCATATCATGGGAAAACTTAGCTCAGGGGGGGATTTGTTCTCATGGATACCTTACGAACGGGAGAGGGGAACAGGAGGCAGACCATCACTTTGGACAAAGAGTTCATAGTGATTCCAAAACAAACTCAGTTATCCAGTTAGTGACTCCATGACCATTTCACTCATACATTTTGTTATCCTTGAGATAGCCATTTCACATTTTTGAAGCCTATTTTCCCATCCTTTTTGGTTGGTGTACCTGGCTAGCTTGGAGCGGGATTGAAGAAGAAAGTTGTCAGGCTCGTGAGTAGTTCTCTGAGCGAGAGAATTTTTGGGGATCGATTTTTGTAGGTGCTAAACTGCAGCTACAGCGCTCTGAGACTTTCGTTCCAGCCTATTTCTGAAGCCCTGGAAGGGAAGTGGGGCAGCCGAGGGACTGTTGAGTAGAAGAGGGGCACACTTTCTTGGGTGGGATAGGCATGTGGGGAATGAGAGGTTGTAGGTTGTTAGTTGAGTGAGAACCTGAGACGAAATCTTTCATGTTGCCCATGAGCCTTAGCCTGGATAGGAATCCCTTTACCCTGGGTGGAGTTCAGTCCCAACTCAGGGGTGATTCACTGTTGAGAGTGATGAACAGTGTAGTCTATGGTTGGGAGGTTCGTGGACGGTCTGTAAGTAGTTGGTGACAGTCTTTCTAAGATAAGTACCAATTGTATGATATATGGATATGTTGTTTTGTTATTTACATGCCTATGTTACGATTTTATCATATATGTGACTATGATTGCTTGTGTGTTTATGGGTAATTTCTTGTAAATGATGCATATCAGTAATTCCTATTATTTTAATATAAAAGTTGTATGTTACAGAAAGTAATTATTTGTTCATGTTTATATGTAAAGCTTCCGCGAGCGTGTTGTATGTATATGTTTTAGTTGCATGCATTCTAAAGAGTAAATTTAGGTGGCATTGCTAGGTTGACCATTGGGTATGCTACTGTATGTTTTGTAGTATGGGAACGAAAGTGTTCCCTAGAGTATCATGGCCTGGCCTGATGGTTGGGAATGTTACCGACTGGCATCAGAGCATGAGTGGTTTCTCTGGAGTGGCATACCCCGGCCACAAGTTGGTCGGGTGGGATCATTACACTCAGGTTACAATGAGACATGAGGGGGAATGAGAATACGAAGGGCTTATGGAGCTTGGAAAGGAGGCCTTTCAGGCCTAGGTTGGACCATTCATTGCCCAATCCAATTGAAAAATATGGCCTGAAATAATTGGCCAAGCTCTTGTGGGTTAGCATCAAAATGTATGGAGAATCTTGGCCTTCTTGGGCCTCTGTTCCAGTTACCTCTCCCTCGGTTTCCTCGACCATGGCTACCTCGGCTGGAAAAACTCATTCCTGCATGCAATATGGATTAGAAAATATTCTTTTAAACAACCATACATGATAACTCTTTAAAAATGTGAAATAGATTTTGGCTCAGCACATATCAAGCTCATGCAATCCAATCCATAAAAATTGTTTAACTGTTGTTAATGAGAAGGGGGTGAACAAAGGTCCTGTGATATGCGAGGGTCTTTTAATTAGCAAAAAAAATGATAAAATGAGGGGAAAAGAAAGACGGTTACTGCTCAAAGACCACAACAATCAACTGGAATGCGACCAAAAATAACACCATTGAAAACCAACGACTTTAAACTACTTCAATATAGAAATTTTCTTGACTGTAATTAATTTTAGAACAGGGAGTGAAAAATGAATGTGGGAAGGTGAGGGGGAGGTAATTAGCGGAAAGAAAAATAATGTAGGGAAAGAGAGTTATTATTGTTCATAAAATTAATTAAGTGATCCACAAAACCATTCTGTCAAGAAATCTACCAACCAAATTACCACTGTGACCCAAAAAACCATTATTGTGCATAATTCAAACAATTATGGGCATTAACTTGCTCACCATTTGAAATCAAATACTTAACATAGTTTCATCAAACAAGACAGTGTGCATTCCACAACAATCTGTAGGGGAGTTATGTTCCTCTCATTTATCCACTTAACATTTTAAGCAATTTCCAAATGAATACATAGTCAATTACTTTCACTTTGTTCAGTGCCAACCCATCAACCATTGTTAATCAAATACAGACCTAAAAGTCGTGCTCGATCCTGTCTTTTATTTAATGATTAAATTGAAATGAGGTTATACTGTCACAACACCCATTCTTATCATTGTTAAGATGCATGATATCTATTAAACATACATAGTGTACAGTCAACACAATGATCCATATTTAACTTGCAAGATCATGAATTGTCATTTAAACACCCAAATAACAAATCACCACTTCAACTCACACTATGTTGTGAAATGCACAACCATTTGACAAAACGTAGTGTATTTATATGACTGTACAGGTCCAATTTCCTTTTAATCTAACATTCAAAATGTTGGGCTATCCAACACAACGAGGCAACAACAGCATACCCAATATCATAACACAAGTCGATCAAAATGCAACAAATCCATGTCGAAAAAAAAAAATATGTGACTATCTCTGGGGGCGCAACCAAAAATATCTGTAGAATACATAGTGTATAACCACACCTTAATTACCACAATGCAACATTCCCTTTTGAAAATTTTAAAACACACAGTCACAGTATCATTAACTCAACCTATCGTGTTGAGCTATCAATCCAACACAAGGAGACAGCAACAAAATTGCTCAAATCAATCAACTGCAATCAAAACCATATTGTGTAAAACTCAAGCTCATCCTTGACGATGTAATTGAATAACCATACTTATACAATGGAAAGAAATGTCATAAACACCCTAATTGCAATGATCATTAGGCCATTAAAAACACATAGTTACAGTAATCATTGATTCATGCTACAGGAACGCCACTCATACCAATGCATCAAGCACAAAGCATCATTGTGCATTAATCAATTAAAAACAGTGTCGGGTTATCCATTCAACAAACACAAGGAGGCATCAACTGTGTATTTGATTTAACAACTCATTCTAATTAACCATGTTGAGCTTATCCATCCAATTATAATAGCCATTGCAGTGACTAGATACCAAAACCAACACCATTGTCACATAATCAACGGGTGGCCAGTAATCCACTCTATCGACAACGCACCACCAATCCATAACTACCAAGAGTACCCTCAACAGGCCATAATGGTCTCCTCTATCAACATATGGAATCGAGGGAGAAAGGGTTTTCTCTATGGATTAACACGGGGAAGCTAGAGTCGACTCTTCTTGATGGTGAAAACCTCTGAGACCAACAGCGTACACATAGAGAAAAACACAATTCACTTCATGGAGAGGGTGACAAATATTGGGACAGGAGAAGCTATGAATAGAGGACAAAATATCCGTTTGAGCCTTGTAACGATACTTAGCACACGCGGGGTATAACCCTCGTGGCTCTCCCAATCAACCAACTACAACATTTTGGTGAAAACAGATCCGAGAAGAAGAAATATAACCCACTGTGTGACTATTGGAAGCATGAAGTAACCCCAATACCCAAGTGAATAATGTGCAGTGACAGATGGCATTTTAAACTCATTAAAACCCCATAAGAACCAAGACTGGGTATGGTGATACAATGCGTGAAGGCAGTCGTCTATTCTAGACCAAATGGAACCCTCCACTAAACCGGAAAGGATGACAAAGAGCCTTTATGGTTTCTAATTCTCATAATGGCCCAATACGTTGTAACTTCATACATTATCACAGAGAAAGCCACCAATAATTCATTCCAGAAAATTTTCAATTTCACATAGTTGCCATACTCAAAGAAAGCACAAACCAATACATCCGAGCCAATATCCATTTCATAACCAGAGCAGATTCATGGATGGAAAAAAAATACATACCTATAATAAAAAACACCCTAAAATGCGAGTTGGTTGAGTGGTTCCTCTCTGCTAGGAAGTCAGAGAATAACCACAGCAACAAAGTTGAACAATAGCCCGATTAGGGTGGCGGCCAATGAAGGAGTAAGGGTGACGTGCAGTAAATTCACATCGCCTCCATTCACAATACATTAATTCCTTAGTACATGCCAGCAAGCTTTCCATTAACACAATTAATCAAACCATGTATTGAAACCATCACCCATTAAAACCAATAGTGTGGCCCATACCAAACTTATGCCATAACATAATCACCATTTCATATGACTCAATCAAATCTCATAACCATTAGCATCTATCACTTTGTCAAATGCGCAACCCACATCCTATCCTTCCAAAATATACCATATACATATTAACCATATAACTCAATCAAATCACATAACCATTAACTTGCTAGCTAGGATTTAACCATAATCATTTTAATCTTTCATGTGTGTAGTGTAGTATATTTGCATAGTTAGATCCCTTTTCCTTTTGCATTTGTTATATTGTTTTTTACTTTTTCCAACTACTCTTTATGTATTGTTACTAACATGTCTATTGTGCAGGTGTCCCAAGAACATATAGCAATGGTATCAATGAATAGCATAGGTCATAGTAACATAAAATTAGAGCTTAGAACATAACATGCCTTATTCATCATTTACTTGTCACACATAGAACCAACACATCATAAGCCCAATTCATAGCCAATAAAAACAAGATCTCATCAACCATGTAAGTAGTGTCAAACAGCACCACAACCATTAAATGAGAGCCAGACCTGATCTCCAATATACAAGGGGGGTCCCACCTACTAGTATTATTCATATGTTAGCTTATAATAATAGGCTTTATCAATACTTTGTGGGCTAAACTTTGTTGTGATTTTAATCGTCAACAGAGAGGAAAATATTCAAGGCCACTTAAATAAACTTAAAATTCTGTGATATGGAGTGTAAAAGTCTAGTTTCGTAAAAGTTAGTCGAGACCCCCCTCTAACATAGGGGATAAACACAAGGTCGCATAAGGAAAGGTAGAGGAGATAACCCCTCCAAAGTCAAACCAAGAGTAGTGGGGATCGTATATTGAGGGTCATTCTTGGGATTTGGTTGACCACATTTGACTACTGAGATTCATGGACCTCGAATCCATTCAATATCCTCAGTTGTATTCCGTACAATTTTCCTTCGGTACCCTTGAAAGGCTTCAGAATTATCTATCCTGATCATTATGATCATCCTGATTGTCCATTGTACCCACCTCGTAACTAACTGCGAGATGGAAACCTTGTTTCCTTTTGTAGGGACTTACACAAGTGATTATGGGGGTATACCTATAGGTTTTAACCTTGTACAATATTTACTGCAAACATATTTTCAGTAAAAGAATAGAAAAAATACAATGGAAAATACAAACATTACACAGATATTTTTCCCCTGGAAACCCAAACCGGGAAAACCGGCATATTCTATATTCATTCATTGTGATACATTGTTTACAATACAATATACATATAGGAGCCAACATCATCCAAAACACTAACCCAATGAACTGGATTACTCAACAACCCTAATTCCTTAACTGGAAATAGAACACCATCAGCAAAAACCATGTGTTGAAAAACTACCCAACAATGGACATGAAAATCGAGGTAAAAATGAAACATGTTTCCCAAGGCAAGCATGTGACACCTTTCACGAGGAAAAAAATACGACACTATTTATCGTGCAAAGAATATAACACATACCCAAAAATCTCCCACTTGTTGTTTTCTTTGCATTGTAGTGGTGGTCTATAGTGATCTGGACACACACCAATAGTTACGAGAGTGAACTTCCACCTAGTCTAGTCTCTCAGGCAGTTACAGGAGTGAACTGCCACCTAGTTGAGTTAACTAGTCAACTAGTCTTCAGTTAACTGACTAAACAGAGATTAGTGAGGAGTTAACTTAGGGAATCAATAATAATGCGCCAGTTTGGTGATGATCCCAAGGCAAGGTAGAATTATCATGGTGATGATCCCAATGTTGCATGGTGATAAAACCAATGCAGCATCTGAACTCAACTCAACTAGTCAAACTGAAGTGTCAATTGAAAGAGAATATTCTCCAAGTGGAATATTCTCCCCTAAAATATAGGACACTGGATAATGACTAATTATAACTAATAAACAAGGAAAAACCTTCGGAAAAATAAATACTAGGTGTGTGTGAAGTAATTCCAACACCCCCTCTGAACATCACTATAGTGAAAATAAAGAATGGGTTCCGACAATGAGGCCATGTTAGATACCCAAATACAAAAGATACACTGAAAATAAAGTGAGGAAAGAGGGAAAACCTCATGGGAAAAACCCCCCTCAAGGTACAATTTATGTAAAAAGAAGAACTACAATTGTTAGGCAATTGTGTCCTTCACTCCAACATGACTTTGCAGAGAATGGAAATTTTGCTCAGTGAAGGTCTTGGTGAATATGTTTGACGTGTGTTATGTTGAAGGACAGAACTATAAGTCGATGATACCCTCATGTACTAAGTCCCATATGTAGTGCATGTGGATCTTGATGTTCTTCATCTGATGCCTCTGAACTGGATCTCTGCAGAACTTCAGAGTGCTCTGGTTGTCACACCAGATGACGATCGGTCGATGAAACTGAATTCCCAACTCAGTGAGAAAATGTTGTAGCCACATAGCCTGAACAATTATGTTAACTACCCCTCTGTACTCTACCTCGGCTGAAGATAGAGAAATGGCAGTTTTCTTCTTGCTCGACCAACATATAGGCCCAGAACCAAGACTGAGTGAGTAACTATATGTGGACTTGTGATCAGTGTCAGCGCCATCCCATTCGGAATTAGTAAACCCGATGAGATATAATGTAGTGTATGTTGCATAATGAATCCCAAAGGTGATGGTGCCCTGTACATATCGAAAGATACTCTTTGTAGCTTTCCAATGTAGCTCATGCTTTGCAGCTTTCCAATGTAGCTCATGCAGCTCCTACATGAACTTGGAAACTGTGCCAACTTCATATGAGAGGTATGTTCTGGAGTGTGTGAGATACAACAAGCTCCCCACTAGCTATCTTTACAGTGTGTTGTCAACAAGTGGAGTCTCCCTGCCATCCTCAAGTTTGACTTCTGATAGGAAAGGATTCAGAGCAGACTTGTAGTCGGTCATGTGAAATATCTCAAGGATATCTCGTGCATAAGCTTGATACAGTTTGATTCATGATGCATCCTGACTGATCTCAATTCCAAGGAATAAGTGTAGCGGACCCATGTCCATCATCAAAAACCTGTCATGTAGAATCCTCTTGAATGCAGCAATCACTGAAGTCGAGCACCTGGTGATCAGCACATCATCAACATACAAAACTAAAAGTAGAAGTGAATCAATCGTCCTAAGCATGTAGACATTCGGGTCTGATTTAGAAAGTACAAAGTTCTATGACAACAGGTAGGAGTCCATCTTGGCATACCATGCCCTCTAAGATTGCTTGAGGCCATAAAGTGACTTCTTTAGTCGACATACCAAAGATGAGTCCTGCATAAATCTATGGGGCTACTCCATGTAGATCTCCTCGGAGAGATCACCATGAAGAAATGCATTCTTGATGTCCATCTGATTGACTTCCCATCCCTTGGATGCCACAATGGCAAGTGCCAATCATATGGAATCCATCTTCGCTACTCGAGTGAAGGTAGCATCATAGTCAATACCATGAACCTATTGAAATCCTTTGGTAACAAGCATGGCTTTGTATCTGTTGATATTTCCATCTACTACACTCTTGGTCCTATAGACCCATCTACATCTGACAAGTTTCCTCCCAGAAGGAAGGGGAAACAGATCCCAAGTCTCGTTCTCGAGGAGGGATTTGTACTCCTCCTGCATGGTGGATTCCCAAAAGGGATTTCCAGCAGCCTCGCCATAAGACTGTGGATCTGAAGATTGGACCAAGAAAATATGTTTGGAAGGCAATGGTTTAGTGGCAGTAAGTGCAAAAGGAGGCTCCTCAAAATCAAATTGAGTCCTCCTAGTATCGTCTGGATCACCAACAAGATCCCCTGCAGCATGAAGAGTAGTATGTGCCCACTTGTGCCTCTTATCTGGCTCTACAACTGCATCTGGATGCTCCGACTCTGCATCTGACTGTACTAAATCTTAATTTTAATCATCTGAGTCCTTTGAATCATAACTCTCATCTGAAGAAGAGTCGGCATGTGCATGCTCATCATCTCGGATAGGTGGAAGAGTGAAGGTGTCGGCATGCGACTGCTAAGGTACATGCGAGACGCATTCCTCGAATTGGACACTATGCTCAATGATGAGTCAGTCTGAGGAAATATCAATAATCCGATATCCCTTAACACCATCGGGGTATCCAACAAAAATGCACTCAGTGCTATGTGGATCAAGTGCCTTCCTCTTTTCAGAGGGAATCTCAGCCCATGCACGTGAATCGAAAATGAGAAAGTGGGTCACTTCCAGTTTGAGGTCGCTCCAAGCCTCATAGGGGGTCTTATCCTTGACATATCTATGGGCATATCTGTTTTGGATGTAATTTTCACAATCAAGTTCTTCAGCCCATAGTCTTTATGGTAGTGAATTTTCATACAACATGCAAGATGCCATCTCCTTTAGAGATCTATTTTTCCGCTCAGCGACTCCATTTTGCTACGGAGTATAGGGAACTGTGTGTTGCAACTGAATCCTTGCCTCATGGAAAATATTGTGGATCTCATGATTCACATAATCTCCCCCATTATCAATTAGGAGGACTTTGATCTTCTTTCCGGATTGTGTCTCGACCAGGGCTTTGAAATCTTTGAGGTGTTGAAAGACCTCAGATTTTTGCATGAGAAAGTAGATCCATGTAAAACGTTAGAAATTATAAACAAAAATGAGAAAAAACCTCACTTTTTTGTTGGATGGATGCGAAAAAGGACCCATAAGGTCACTGTGGATCAGATCTAAAGGTGCGGAAGCTCACTGAGACTTTCCTTTGTCGAATTTCTCTTCAGGGTGTTTTCCGAGAACACATCCCTCACATACTCCCTTGGAGAAATGGATGTCTGGTAGACCATCAACCAATATTTTCTTCCTAATTTGTTGATTGAATATGAAATTCAAATGTCCAAACCTTTCGTGCCATATCCTACTACTTTCATCGGCAAGAGTAAGGAGTAAACAAGAATCAGGTTCAATGAATTCAGAAAATGTATACAATCTAGACTAATGATTTACCTCACCGGTAGAAACCCTGGAGTTGGTTTGTATGTCGTAGATGACCACAAAATTTGGTTTGAATATGACTTTCTTTCCAGTTCCAGAATTCGTCATCTGATACACGGAGAGAATCTTGACAGAAAGTTTGGGAACGTGTAGCACATTCTCGAAGCTTTTGTTCGTGAGTTCAATCCTTCCCTTGTCAGTGACCTCGACAGAAGAGTTGTCCCCCATAAGAATAGGAGGAACTTTGTGTGCATATAATGAAGAATATAATACTTTTGAGGCAGTCATTTGATGTGATGCTCCTGAATCTACGATCCAAGCATCGGAAGAGGAGTTGATGGCAATCAACGCATGGCTACAATTGTGTTTCCTAGAATTCAAATCTTCTGGATTCTTCTTCTTGGCACCCTTGGGTACGCGATCTCCAAGGTTGTTTTTTTGAAGTATTTGAGACATCGGATATTTTTTTTTTGCATGCACATAGATTCTGAATGGAATCCTTTGTGACAGTACGTGCATTTATCCCCTTTTCTCCTTTGGATCTAGAGGCTTCGGTGAAGGGTTTTTTGTACCCTTCATTCTTCGGATGTGCATGAGATTTTTCGTTTATCTTTATATTTAGATTTATGATATTTGTGGCTGACATCATGCACAGTGAGTGCATGCACCCTCGGGCCTTTGATTATGCCCATGTTGATGAGCTTGGTTTTCTCTTGTGTCAGGGATTTGATAAAGTCCTCAAGAGAAGGCATCTTCCAGGTGGATCCAGAGGTGAATCTAACGGTATGGAATGTGGATACGAATACAGATAATTCAGGACCAAGCTTGGAGAGAATTGTGAGAACCATTTTTTTCTCCTCCATCAATTTATCAACCCCGCAAGCTTTGAGTTGCGACAGTAAATCCTTGAATTTTGTAAAGAAATCTTGGATATTATCAAATATTTTTTGATCCAATGTGAGAATCTCCACCTCCAACATGTGTCCCCTCATCTTATATTTTTTTCCAAATATCCCTTCCAAGGTGGTTCAGGCTTCATTGGGAGTCTTACAAGAAGATATGTGAAAAAGGAGATCGGGAGAAATAAGACTGCAAATTGTTCCAAGTGCCTCATCCATGCGATTTAAATACTTGGATTTTTCTATGGATGATGTAAGTTTTTTATATGTATTCAAGTTTAACCTATACAACCCTCTGGTTAAAATATGTATGGCTATTTTCTCCTTCCATGCAAAATAGTTGTAAGGTGTAAGAATGAATTCTTTTTGGAAATCCATATTTTCGTTGTCTTCAATCTTTTGTACCTACAAAAAAAATTGTTTTAGATTTTTCTTAGCAGTCCAGCAGCTCTGATACCATGTAAATGTGTTGAACCTACACAGAATAGATATAGATAAAAAATGATACACACATTTGTAGAGAGAATTGGAGAAAGAAGAAGAAGGAGAGAAAGAATGAAAGAATTATCATTAACCATTGTGAATAATGAATAATTTACACATGATATACTTTGTATAGCTCAATGAGTGTGCACTAGAGGTGAACCAATGCACCATAGTGGTGGTATAGAGTGATTTGGACACACACCAATAGTTACGGGAGTGAACTTCCACCTAGTCTAGTCTCTCAGGCAGTTACAGGAGTGAGTTGCCACCTAGTTGAGTTAACTAGTCAACTAGTCTTCAATTAGTTGATTGAACAGAGAGTAGTGAGGAGTTAACTCAGGGAATCAAGGCTAATGTGTAAGTTTGGTGATGATCCCAAGGTAAGGTCAAATTATCATGGTGATGATCCCAATCTTTCATGGTTATAAAACCAATGTAGCATCTAAACTCAACTCAACTAGTCAAACTAAAGTGTCAACTGAAAGAGAATATTCTTCAGGTGGAATATTCTCCCCTAAAATATAGAAGACTGGATAATGACTAATTATGACTAATAAACAAGGGAAAACCTTAGGAAAAATAAATTCTAGGTGTTTTTGAAGTAACTCCAACAATAGTGCTTCATTGCATCTTATACAAAGTTCCAAACCGAACTCCCTTCAACAACACCATTGCTCCTCGAACCATCATGCAGGTTTCCTTTTCAAATATTGTTTTTACCCATGCATCATCTATTTTTCTTAAATAAATCAAATTTCTGGCCAATACTAGGATGTGCATAACACAGGGTAGTTTTATAATCCTTCCATCTATGAGCCTCAACTTGACTTTTCCTCGACCTATAATTCTAGCTGTCGAGTCATCACCTAGGAAAACATTACCTCCATCATACATTTCATATTCATAGAACCACTCCCTGTGGGGAGTCATATAAAAGGATGCACCTGATTCAACCAACCTTGCCTCATGATCTAGATGTGTGCTTGAAGAAGCCAAGTACAGATCCCCTCCTTCTTCCTTGGAGGTATTTTCTTCTGTAGAAGGAGATTCTTCATATCCCTTCTTTTTCTCAACTTTGGATCTACACTGCTTCTTGCAGTGCCCTTATTTTCCACATATCCAACATACCTTTACAAACTTTCCAAGATATTTATATCTACCCTTAGACTTAGATCTCCCACTTGACAACTTAGATCTATTTCTTTCGTGGGAGAATCCTCTTGCAAATAATGTGTTTGTTCTATGTCCTTCAATATTCTTTTGTCTCATCTCCTCCGACAACAAGGATGAGACCACTTCATCAAACTTCAAGGAATTTGTATTACTACCTATGGACACAACTAGAATATCCCACAAATCTGGTAAAGAACAAAGTAAAATGATACACTTATCTTCATCTGAAATTTTAATATCAATAGATACTAACTGACTTACCACGGTATTGAAGGCGTTCAAATTCTTTACCACCGAGTATCCATCTCTCATCCTTGGGTTATACAGTTTATTTCTCAAGAACAGTTTATTTAGTAGGGACTTAGACTGATACAACTTCCCCAACTTATCACATAAATCCTTGGTTGTAGCTTTCTCTAACACATTCAGTAATACTAAATCTCAGAGACACAGTTGGATTGATCTTTTCGCCTTCTGATCCAAATTTTTCCAGTCATGTGTTGAAGTTCCTATAGGTGTAGTACCTAGATCTACCATGATCCAATGATCTCTATCCAATAAACATATCTTCCATCTTGAGCTTCCACAACTCAAAAAATTTCTCATTAAACTTCTTGATCTCCATTTCCGAAATGCTCATCATTTCTTTTCACCTGAAAACTCAATACCATAGATCTCCCACTATGACAAGGCTTATTACACAGTCCCGAGCCAAACCCTTGACCACAAAGGCATCCCCCTGAAGCCAACAAAGCTTTGATACCAAATTTAGATTTTAACCTTGTACAATATTTACTACAAATAGATTTTCACTAAAAGAATAGAAAAGATACAATGGAAAATGCAAACATTACATAGAGATTTTTCCCCTAGATACCCAAACCGACTGTTATCATCCTATAAGTTATAGGATCAATTGGTGACTGGGATATTATCTGTCTCTAGTGTTTTTGTTGACAAATGATTTTTCATTCTGCAAATAATTTGAAAAGAAGAAAAGAAAAGAAAAAGAGGGCATAAAAGAATTTCAATAAAAGCCCCATGCAATAATAGTAACTTGGTCCATACCTTTCAAGCATGGCCAAGTTCTTTTTTAAATTGATGTTGATAGGGTAGTGAATGAGTTTGGCTAAACAGTTTAATCTTAG
>SNQJ01S0028633.1:0-34709 GCA_010110895.2 Picea sitchensis | reverse complement strand
GATAGAGCACGCAGATCTACGGTCAACATTGGATTCCAGACCCCCCCGTCCGTTCTACCTTTAATGGAGGGGGGGGGTCTGGAATCGTTGATAAAAGGCGTGCAAAGATCTGCAGCCAGGAAACAAGCGCTCAGATCAATGGCTCAAATTGTTTTTTGGACCCCCCCGACTGATCTGCTTTTAACTGAGAGGGGGGGTCCGGAATGGTAGCTTTTCCTCTGGCGGGCCCCCTTTATACATGGCAGTGATCTAATGGCCCTGAGTCCCGTCATCCCCTACTATCTGACATACCTCCGTCACCTCTAGACGTCACCATCCACCTTTCCCAAAATAGTCACATCCCATAACTGTTGGCAGTTCTTCCCCCCATTCATTCATGGAAAGCCCCCTCACTATGACCTTTACCTCCAATCGATAGCTGCCACTTCACCTATCTGTATTCCCTCAGTCACCATCACCTGCCATCTCACATCCCAAATGATCTGTTGGTCATTTATTACTGGACAACCTATCCGTTATCCAGTTGACCTGCCTCCCGCGCCCAACAGACACCCATTTACTCAAAACTACCCCTCATTCTCCCTCTTCTCACCATTTACCACTCATCGCACCAGAGAATTTCTACGCCATTTACCCCTTCATCAAAGTTAGTTTCCCCCACTAACGTTCTTTGTCTTGCAGGTACTGTTGCAGAAATGGCGCCAAAGTCCAAACAAGCGAAAGGAGAGGAGAATATGTTTCTCCTGCCTCCTATTGACCTAGATAGGATCCCACTGGTTGACAAAGATCGATTAATCACAGATACAAAATGCGATTTTTATTTCTCAGACCTTCAGTCGTGGCTCAGGGAAGTTTTCCTGGACCAGAGCGATGAAATTGGACTCTAGGAGTCCAACTTACCTCTCTACCTTTTCCCTCAGATCCACCATTTTCCCGAGTTCGCTCTCAAGTGTCAAGCCCACTACATTCCCAAACAAAGAGTTGTCATCTCCTCGTCCGGAGAGATCTTGTTCCTCATCATGCCTGAATCCATAGACCAAATGATGCAAATCCCCCGAGCCGAATCTGTGTCTCCCTTCAACCTGGAAATTCTTACAGAATTATACCAGAAAATGACATTCCCCCAAATAACTCAAATATTCGAGCCTTTCCTTCCCCCATCCACTCAATTTCCCTCCACAAACCCTCCTTATCCGTCTTCCATGTTCTCTACTAAAGGAAACCAGGTCATCTCATCCCTTTGTGCTTTTTTAGGATACTATTCTGATCAATGGGTAGATGAACCCATTATGGGTTTTCTATCCATCTTCTCTACCGATGAAAAGCCCACCACCTAGTTTGACTTCAGCACAATCTTGGCAGAAAATATTCACGAACAGTTCGTGAATTTCGGCACGGAATGCATGTTTAGATACCCATCGATACTAGCATACTTGTTCGTCTTCTTCCAAGCGGATAAATTTGGATTTTCCATCCAGAAGATGGATGGAGATGTTAGACCTCAGTCATAGCATGGACCTCCTTGCTCAAGCACAACTCCACTGATTTCAATTTCAAGGAGTTCATCGACCAATTCTACCACCCTGTGGTAAGTATGCTAGGTGGCAGGCCCGAGCCTTGGATAAACGATGAAGTTCAGAGGATCCTGCATCTCTCAGACAACACAAAGACCGTGGATTGGTACCTGTATCAAGATTACACTGAGATCAGAGTATACGTGTGTGAGTTGGCACCGTATAAGTTGCCTAAGTACCTTCCTGTCATAATTTTCGCGTTGGAATATATAAGGCAGATTATAAATTCCGATGATATCCATTTTGTGTCGCTGAAGAAAAATCAGAAGCTTAGAATCAAGGGGCAGATTGGATCCTTCATCTGCAACAACCGTGGCGCTGGGGAGGAAGTAGACGGGATGTTGTGGGAAATGAATTTCTTCATGAGCTTCCCTTGGCATTATGATCCATGTGGGATCATCTCAAAGATGAGGGTGAAGAACAAAAGCATCCCATATGTCCATGAGTCCAGGCCTGAAGTGGAGAAGTTCGCAAATCAAACAGCCTGGAAGCCTGACACATTGGTCAAAGTACAGCAGCAGGATCCCACGGCCACTGTGTCACAAATGACCACGCCACAGGTTCCAAAAGAGAAAAGGTCGAGGCAAGATTTATCTCCAGCTATCACTGAGGTATCTTCCGAGGAATTCCAGCTGCATACCAAGAGGCCTAAGACTGTTGCAGCTCCTGGCCCGACTGGAGAAAAAGAAGCCCCGTCTACTATAGTGACCAAAGTTGGTATTCCACCCTTTGGTTCGAGCCTCCATAAGGTCATTACCCCATCATTACCGAAGAAATCCACAGACTCCCCATTGAACAATCACCCAGGCAAGGTAGGACCCAAGTTGAACATTTTCAAGAAATATGAGTTGATCAAGAAAAGGAACCAGACCTTGACCAGCAGTACTTGTGCCCAGTTCTGGAAGCATACGTTGACTGCACAACATAGGTTGCTATCGGAATTCGACACCGAAAATGGAATAATGCATATGGCATTCCTCCAGGCACAGGTACCAGATCCCAAGGTGATCACTAACTATAAAAGGGCCACTTTCGAATTTCAGACGAAGGACGTGCATCTGGCCGATCAGATGGATCTCCACAAGCAGACAGGGGAAATGGTTTTCTATACGTTGGTGCATGCTTCCACTTCTGCGTCCAAATTGCAGGTGTCCCTGAACAATGTTCAAACACAACTCAAGTTGGAGAAGATATCATCCTTTGCAAAAGACAATAGGATCAAGACTTTGGAGGAGCTGGTCCTCAAGATCGGTTATGATCCTTCAAACGTGAAAGAAACTAAGGAAATGATAAAGAGGAAGAATGCTGACATAGCCTCCTTGAGAAAACAACTGAAGCTCCCGCCCACAGAGGATTCACAGGCGAAGGAGATAGCAGAGAAAGAAGGAGAGAAAGATGAAATGCTCAAGCTACTCATGGAGAAGAATGCACAGCTTAAAGAAATGGAAGTTGAGATGGAGAAACTATTAAAAGAGAAAGAGAAACTGAAGCCAATGGAAGTCATTCCATCGAGTGTTATTCCAATTTCAGGAGTGAGCATAGCATCAGTGACAGAAGTCCCATCCGCAACTCCATTGACATCCCAGGAGAAGACAGTCGACCTGGCTAAGTCCATGGAAAAAATGAACCTGCAGGAAATAGAGATCAGCAGGCTAAAAAAGGAGAATGAGAACCTTCAAGAACTCAAATCTTCCTTTCAGACCAGCCTCTCCAAGGAAAAGCAGGTGACAGAGCATCTCAAATAGGAGCTACAACAACTCTGGAAGAAAACAGTGGCAGGAAAGACTTTAGCCGAAGTTAAAGAGAGTGTATGGACTGACATCACCAAGTCCATGAACGAGATATGGCCCATGATCCAGATCATGTTTGAATAGAATGAATTGGTACAGAGAAGAAAACAGGCCATTGAGAAGATCATATTAGAATTGGGAGACATGCCAACACAGGCGAACGAGATCATCAAGTTCCTCAATTCTAAGACCAGGGAAGAACTGGAAGAGATGAAAATTGAAGATAGGACAGAGACCATCCTTGAGGTCAAAAGAGTTTTGACCAAGAGAGGATTAATACCTCAGCTGGAAGAAAAGGTTCAGGCCGTGGACCTAGGGGTACAAATATTCTTCAGCAAGATAGATTCTCTACAGAAGAAAGGTCTACCTGGTCTGAAGGTAATCAATGATAAATTGATGACACTCCCAGACTACAAGAAGAGATTGGTTGATGTGGCTAAGGACAGTTCAAAGTTTGCAGGCATTCAAGGGAGCATCACTGACAAGGCATTCCTAGATTCCCTCCAGTGGGACATTAGTATCCAACACGATATTTGGTACATCTTTCTCACCAAGCCTACATTCGCCAAGTACACAGAAATGGACGAAGTGTATCGAAAGTTGCTCAAAGTCAACGTACCCAGTCATATTAGATGGGAGGAACTCTGTGATCTTATCGATTAGTAGATGAGTTGTCCCAGTCCATTCATTTTTCCAGTCAGATGAGGTCGTGCAGAGGCTTCATCAACGGCCCACCCAGAAATCAGCGTGCAGTTACACCACATCATCAAGCAGTTCCTAGATTTAGGAAATTTGTTGATTTAGTTAGGCTTAAAATAGATTTAGCACGTCCTTGTCATTAATGACAGGATCTTTGTAATTTGAGTTATAAATACTTCACCTTTCGAAGTATTGAGGGTTGTTGATATTCACACCCTAACGCTATCAGACTGTAGTATTTTTGAAGAGATCTTCCATTAATAAAAAAGGAGGCACTTTTACAGGATTCTTGCGTGTATTCACTGGTGATGTTTTTCTCTCTAAGTTGAAGGTTATTCTCTCTTTGTTATCATATTTTTTTCTTAATCTAATATTTAGAAGTAACGAAAGTTGCAGGATTTATCTTGTATACCATGTTTCTGACTTGAAATATTTTAGTGTTTTATCTTCTGGTGTTTTCAATAAGGAAATTCTTAACTGCTTCTTTGTTGAAATTATCTTTCTCACATTTTCTGTTGTTCATCATTTATGCTACTGAAGAATCCAGTGATTATATTATCTCGCCCTATAAAAGTTTTCCCTTTGCATTTCTAGTTTGGATTTCATCTTTATTTAAAACACAGACCCCATAGCCCAATGGATGTGTAGACTGTCTCAACCAATTCAAAAACACTTTGACAACAAAACCGACCTATTTGTTTACCTAGCCTAATATTTGAAATTTGAAACATGGCTAAATCATATAGAGAGGTCCCTCTCTGAAGTTGGAAGGGCTATATCCCAGCTTCAAAAGCGGTTGGATAAAGTTACCTTAGTATATTTCTTCTGTTGTCAACCTCTAGGAAGTTTACCGAGTGCTAACACCGGGAAAACCAACATATTCTATATTCATTCATTGTGATACATTGTTTACAATAAAATATACATATAGGAGCTAGAAGCATCCAAAACCCTAACCCAATGAACTGGATTAGTCAACAACCCTAATTCCTTGACCGGAAATAGAAAACCATCGGCAAAAACCATGTGCCGAAAAACCACCCAACAATGGACATGAAAATCGCGGCAACGCAAAAAATGAGGCAAAAATACGACATGTTTCCTGAGGAAAAGAATATAACACATACCTAAAAATACCAAGGTACCTAGGGAAGACGTCGGAGGATCTAGATGGATATTGGTGGCCACCCACCTGTTCGAACTTTCTCCTCTTGACAGTTATTAGTTCAACATGTTCTTCTATATTTTTTTGTATTTGTGGGTTCTAAACTTCTGGGGTTGTCTAAAGCCCTACACAGGTTCCAAGTGGAGATTGGTGGTCGCCTATTGACGATTAAAATTGCAACAAGGATTTCTCCTGCAAAGTATTGCTTAACCCTATTATTTAAACTATATTAATGATATATAATACTAGTAGGTGGGACCCCCTTGTAGACTGGAGGATCATAGATAGTCTTATTACACATTTTATGCTATTGTTTCGATGTTTCTTACAAGGTTCTACATGATTGATGATGAAATATTGGTTCTGTTTGCATCACAATGGAAGGTAGATAATGCATTTTATGTGGGTTTTGTTGCTCTAAGCTCTAAATTCCATGTATGAATGACTTGTATTTACTATTATTACATCGCCATTGGCACCATGATTCATTACATGTTACACCTGCACAAGACACGTGTTCGTTATAAAAAGAGACAAGAGAAATATGGAATAAGTCCAAGAAAAGGGAACTATGTTATACTATGATATACTTTATGCAAATGAAATTAAAAGAAATTGATGTTAGTCCTAACTAGCAATGTTAGTGGCTATACAATTTGCATTGAATTAGATTGGGCGCATGTGATATATGTTATAGTATGGTTTTGGAAATGGTTAATATGGATTGGGTGGCGCAATTGGCAAGCAATGTGTGCAAGTTTCAATGCATAGATAAATGGCATGGATTAATGGGTTGGATGGTTGTCGTGTACTACGTAATTGAATGAAATGGAGGATGGAAGCAACGTGCAGTAAATGCACATAACTCCATACCTCTCCCACTAGTCGTCACCCTAGCATGGTTATTATTCATTTTAGTTTTGTTGTGGTTAAGCTCTTAGATTCAGGCATCGAAAGAACTTCTCAACCAAGATCGCATTTTTAAGGCCATTGGTTACGGGTATGGTTTTTTTCGCCCATCCATGAATTCGCTCTATGTATGAAATGAAAATTGGCTCGGTAATGTGTTGGTCTATTATTTATTGAGATTGGAAACTATGTAAACATGTGGTGTTTTATCTAGAATGACTGTGTGGATTATTCGTTGCAAATGGAAAAATCGATGGATGAAATTGTGATTTCATTGTTGTTTTGTGTGGTGGAAACTGGAATCGCTCTCTGTTGTCTTTATGGGTATTATGTTGGAGGGTTTCACTATGTTTACCCTTGATGGTCACCTCCTCACCTTTAATGATAACCACACCCAGTTGTAATTGGTGTTATAGGGTTGTTGTGTATGTTGTGAACCACCTTTTTGGTCACTGCGTGACTTTTTCACCAAGTTGTGGGCTCATTTTACGTTATTGGTATCCGCACAGTGGTTATGAGGTGGCTATTATGCTAAGAAACAATCTTTAGGGTTGTTGGTAGTACCTGGGCTCTGCATTTCTATCAGCATTATTTGGCTATTGGGGAAAAACACGAAGGTTATTCCTCTACGTGTTACTGGTGTTGGTTACTAGCCATTAAGAAACCTTTGCCCTTCTGCATCGTGGTCTACCCTACCTGGTGTTGACTGTCACCCTATTTTACAAGGCTAAGGGTTATGAGGCTTGTGTCTCCACTATGCTTGTCTTGAGTATTTCTCACTTACTGTTGAGGTGGTCGACCTATAGTTTCCCTGCGTTTGGTGACCGATCGAACCCTCGATTATTTTGTTCATTAGTTACAAAGCCTGATTTTGTTAAACTAAACCAGTCACACCCTGTCAGGCATCTTGTTGATTGTCATAACTTGGTTGAGTAGTATTGATAGTGGTTTTGATTGTTGGCTCGTCTATGTTTGATCGGGTTGATTGGAGAGTTGTAATTGGAAATGATAATGGGCATACTGTCACTACCTCATTTTGGTTCTGACAGTTGAATCGATAACTTAGCATTGTTATAAATGGATTGATTGGGAGTAATTGGATATGTACAGTCACAGAGATGCCTCTTTGCATTATGTGTTGGTCAGTGTGTTCCTACAGCGTGGTCTAAATTTAAGTTGGTGTTTGTTGTGTGTTTAATTTGTCTCGATCAAGATTATTGCAAGTTGAAGAGTTGACAATTGTGGCTTGGATGTCTACTGTGTATGATTATGTAAACATCATGCATCATTTTGTTTTATTTCACCATCAGAGATGAGAACGGGGTTTGGTAGTATGGTTTCATTGCAAATTTAATTGTTAAATTTGTCAAAGGAATGGAATTGGACATTTTTTAAAAGAGTCTGTTCAACTCAAGAAAGACCTATGTCTATGTTTGATTTCAGAAATTAAATTATGGGCAGTGGTTGAACAGAGTTGAAGCAATGTGGTTGTGTGTTCCTTTGGATTTTTTTTTTAATATAAAAGGGAAGGAAATGAAAGGAAACATAATTATTTTAAACAATATGGGTGAAAGACATGATGATTCTGAGTATGATTTTACACTATGTTAATTGAGTGTTTTAAAGTTATAAATCAGAGAAAAAATAGATGTGGGACAGTGAATGAAGTTTTAACACGCAATAATTGTTTAATTGGTCATAGTGATTGTTTAATTGGTGTTGGATCGTTTTCATTAAATACATAAGTGTTTTATGGATTACTTAATTGATTTTACGAACAATATTCACTTGTTTCCCTACCATTATTTCACTTTTTGCACATTACAATTCCCCTCGCCTTCCCATATTCACTATCCACTCCCTATTCCTAAGATTTAATTATAGTTAAGACAAGTTGTATATTATGAAAGTTAAAGGATCGCAGGGATGAATTACAGTGATATATTCTTTTAGTTTATGATACAGTTGATTGTTTGATGTCTATGAGAAGTAATCATGATCTTTTCCCCCTCATTTTAACATTTTTCCCTCAATACAATCCCTCACATATCCCAGAACCCATGTTCACCCTCTACTCATTGACAACTATTAAACAATTTGTATGGATTGGATTGCATGAGTCTGATATGTTGTTGAGCCAAATTTTATTTCATATTTTAAAGCGTTTTCATGTATGGTTATTAAAGAAACTATTTGCTAATCAATTATGCATACAGGAATGAGCTTTTTCAGCAGAGGTAGCCATGGCAGGGGTAACCGAGGAAGAGGAATTGGAACAGGGGCCCTAGAAGGCCAATATTCTCTATACACTTTTATGTAGACTTGCAAGACTTAGGCCAATTATTTCAAGATGGATTTTTTAACTGGATTGAGCAAGGAGTGGTCCAACCTAGGCCTGAAAGGCCTCCCTTCCAAGCCCCACGGGTCCTTGGGATCACAATGCCTCCTCATGTCTCAATGCAACCTGAAGTCACCAAAAATGATGGATAGAAAGATATTGTCCACCCGACAGTCTCCCAACATCGTGGCTAGCCTAACTTGTCTATGCTTGCTCCTCCACCTATTAATCAAATTGTCCAAGCTGCCCCTGTCCACTCACTAGTGCAGTCTTCACATGCAAGCAAAAGGTTAAAAAATGAGGCCCACCATGCTCATGACAAAGGAAAATCCACTCCTACCCCTTCCTCGCCCTCAAATGACTCTGATAAATCTGTGTCCTCCCACATTCATTTGAGAGATGATTTCTCTCATGTGATCAGTGAGATTAGGCCTAAAGGATCCACACATCCTAAGGAAAATTCAGAGAGATCAAAAGGTGACAGCAACAACAAGGGAAAGATTGCCTCCCAAAGTGGAAAATATGGATTTTAAGTTTTTATTTATTAATTGTTGAGAATAGTTGACTTCTGAAATTTTGGACAACACATTATTTTTGGATATATGGGTAATATATTTTTGGAAATAATTTAAATTATCATTGATGAAAATTTTCAAAATATGAAAGTGATGATGGGAGTCATATGGAGGGATGTTTTGTTTGATTAACTAGTTGTGTTATGATTGTTAAAGAACTAAAGGGAGTCACAAGGGGTCCCACCTACTAGTTATTATTTATTTAAAACCCTTATTATGACTTTATTACTTTTCCCCCTTAACTAAAAAGTTGGTTGAGTTTTAGTTAACTTAACTAAAGAAGTAGTTCAACTACTTCAACCAATTCTAATTTGCTTAAAGGAAAAAGGAAAAGGAGGAACAAGAGGGGAGAATAGAAGGAGAAGCATACTAAGGTTTGCTCTTTGAGTTTTGTTGAGATAATTCAGTTTTCATTCATTCCTTGATTCATTAGAAGCCTAATTATTTTTTATGATAGCAGGGTCCTATTGTAGATAGCAAGATTCAGGGATGAATTACATCATTCAAACACTTGTTTTTCAGAGGTGTTGATCTATCTTTGATACTCTGTGTAGACTTGTTTGTTTGTGAATTAGATTTCATGATTGACAAAGACTATTGTGCAGAATCGAGTGGGAAACAATCTATGACAAGTTGATCCATCTTTTAAAATTCATTTTTTTACTTTCTGTCAGAAGTCCTTTTGCATGTTTCATCGAGGATGTCTAAGTTTGACTTTGGTCCAAAACTTCCTCGGGAATTTTTTTAAAGAGAATGATTATTTTGATGAATTGGAATGAAATAAATGATTTCTTTATGTCTCATTTGTTTTTATTATTGACTTGGTGTCTTTACTTCTGTCTCTATATTTATTTCAGCATCTGTTATATTCAGAAAATTACATAAATAATGAATTTTTCAGCAAGCTTTTATTTATAAAAAAACCAGCCTAAGCACTTGTAAACAATACTTGTGAATTAGGATACCAATTTTGTTGGCTATAAACATAGGGTGATATTCATGTCTATCTTGCTTTAGCCAAGCAATATCTAAAAATAATTGAGTAGATCATTTCATATCTTTTCCTCAACATTTATTTGGCGACCATACTGGGGAGATCTTCAATATCTCTCTAGTTGATTTTTATGCTCGTTTATCATCGAATACATCTATTTTTCTGATATTGATTCTTTGATTGTTTTATTTATTAATGACTGTACTTGTTGCAAGGAAGCCCAATATTGAGCCCAGTCTTCAAGATCAAACTAGCATTGCTTTGAATTTGTTTAACACCATTTTAGACATTGTTAATACTCGGGTTGAGCTTAATCATGCATGGGAAACAATTGAGCAAGACATCAGTGCCCAAGAATGTTGGGAAGCTAGACGTAGACAACCTAGAAATCAGCAGTAACCTTCTTGTTCCTGAAATTAATCGTATTGTTGAAATAGGAAGAAGGAACATTGTGTTATCTACCCAACAAAGTGCTCTAAGGATAACCTTGTCTAATTCATCAAGTTCGTCTTTTTCTCCCTTACCTATCATCCACAAGATGGCATCTAGTGGTGGCTCTGGTGGCATTGGAAATGATTCCTCCTCTCATTCTTTATCTTCGTCAGTGATTGGTAGCTTATATAGCCACCATATCCATGTCCAATATATCACAAATACCACCAAAGTCATCAAAAAGTATGGGATTTTTCAGTTTGAAGAAGATTCCACAACCACACCATGGCACGTTTCCTCTCCTCTTAACCTAGCACCTGCTACTCCTCCACTTCCTAAATTCAAAGAGCATCTTCCTAGGTTTTTGGGAAATAACATTGTCACTACAAACGAACACCCGATGGAATTTTGTAATGCTTGTGACAACATAGGAGCCAATGACAACGATACTTGCATGCACTTATTCATCAATTCCTTGGAAGGAAATTCTGCGGCCGATTTCTTATACCTTCCTCCTAAGATTTTTTCTACTTGGGAGGAGTTAGTTTATTGGTTCAAGTCCACCTATGGGAAATCTAAAATCCCAACTGAGTAGTTACAGGAGTACAATAACATCACCTATAAGAATGGTGAGACCATCAAGTCCTTCAACTTGTGTTTCACTAAGTTATACAATCAAATCCCTAAACTCATTCGACCTCAGAACCAATTCGATTTCATACATTACTACAATGCATTACCTTTCCCGTATCGTCATAGGCTTGAAGAAAAATCCATTGATAACCTCGTTTCCACTCTGCATACTTGTTTAGAGTATGAAGAGCAGGTCTTCCTCAGGGAGAATCAGTTAAATAGACAAACATGTATGCCCTCTTACAGCTAGTCCAAGACATGAATAATCGTATGATAGCATATGAGAGAAAAGGAAATATCTCCCCTCTCACCCCTGGAGCTTCGTCCTCTTCTACACTCCCCTTTAGAAACCCAATTGAAAATGATTTTCAGCCTAAAGCTATCATGCCTCAAAGTTGTTGTAACTTTTGCGAGGAACACCATGAGGAAACCACATGTGAGGTAAGGAATATTGCCAGAGATAAGATCTTTGGTAAAAGACCAGAAACTACCATCGATGTCCTAGATTTTGCAGATCCAGAAGATGTCATGATCATAAATACTAGGAACAAATCCTACACTCCCAAAGGCAAATATGATCTTCCCCGCAATTCTTCTAGCACGTTCTCATCCTCACTAGCTGCTACTATTCAGGTTCCTAAGGTTCCTAACAGTCAAGGAACTACTTCCCCTCTCCCCTCTTCCAAATAAAATATCCTAAATTAGTTGGCCAACATCAAATCAGAGGCAACCTTTCTGGACATGGTTTTCATCCCTGAACAATAGAGGCATCTAAAAAAATTCATGAAAGGAAATGATTTTGTTGTGGCCAACCTCTCTGAAGAGGTAAATGAAGAGGATTCGTCTTTAAATAAAGTAGGTGTACATAACTTTAGATACCCTATAAAAAATCCCCCTTTTTATATTTCTGTAAAGATTATGGATAAGATCGCCCATTGTTTCCTCATTGATGGTAGTTTGGGCCCAAGTGTGATGTCGAATATTATTATGGAAGATCTAGGTGTGTCTTGTACAAATCAAAACGCCAGGAGCATGCTCTCTTATAATAGTCTACAAAAAATGACCATAGGTGAGATTAAATATGTGACCTTAGTTTTTTGCACACACCATGAAATAAGGACAACCCTTAGTATTCAGGTAATTGATATGTTGGTAAGAAATTACTCAATCATCTTGGGAAGATATTGGAAATCTTTCACTGGTGGATACCTCTCACTCGACATGACACACTTATCCATTCCTCTAAATGGTAAAAACATTATATTCCTTAGAGAGGGAAGGATTTCACCTTACATAGAAAGTGTCCCATAGCCAAATGTGAACTATATCAAAGAGGACCTAGAAGTGTATTCCATATTTGTTGAGGAGGCTAAAATTGCCTTGGAACAAATTGATTTAGATAATGGTATGTGGCACATGCACTTTGATGGTTCATGCTCTAGTGAAGGTAAAGGAGATGGCATAATCTTGTACTCTCCTGTGGGGAAAATTCATAACTTTTCTTAAAGGTTGGAGTTTGTTTGCATAAATAATGTCAATGAATTCGAATCCTTATTATTAGGCATTGAAAATGCCTATAATCTTGGTTGTGGTCACCTTTCAATTTTTGGAGACTCTGAGCTTGTTGTGAACCTGGTACATAAGATATACTCTCCTAGCAACAATTTGATGAAATGATACACCCAAACTGTTTGGGAACTTATCTCGAACCTATTATATTTAAACATCACTCATGTTAAGAGGGAATTGAACTCAATGGATTATTGGTTAGTTGTTTTTGCAGCCTCTCCTAATTGCCAACTTATGCCACATAGACCTGATTGTACTTTTCAATCTCTATATCATCCACATATCCCTGACAATGTAGAATCTTTGCAGGTCTTCCCTAGCGATGAGAGAATATGTTCTTTCATTCAAAATTAACCTTATAAGCCCAAGGAGATTATATACATAGAATATAATAAGATTCTTAAGGGCTTGAACCCTCTAGAGAGTTTATTTTCATCAAGTTATGTAGGAAATAAAGAGAAACAGAAAGAAGAGGAGTCAAAAAGGAAGGTGGGTGAAACCATCTCCTTGAACATTGGGACACCCGAGTCTCCAAAGAATGTTAAAATAGGTGCCCAATGTTCTAATGAAGAGAAAATAAAGTTTTCCAAGTTGTTTGGTGAATTTCAAGATGTTTTTGCTTGGTATTATGAGGATCTTCGTGGTTTTGATCCTTCTCTTATACATCATGCCATCCCCATCAAGGAATGCATAAAACTAGTTAGGCAAAAGCAAAGACCTATCAACCCTACACTGGAAGCAACTATTCGAAAGGAGTTGGAAAAGCTCTTGAAAGATGGAATCATCTTTCCAGTCAAATATCCTGAATGGGTTTCCAATTTGGTTCATGTTCAGAAAAAAACCGGTCAGATCAGATTATGCATTGATTTTCTCACATTAAATTGAGCTAGTATAAAATATCACTTTCCTCTCCCTAACATGGAAATGATTTTACAGCAAGTCACAGGGTCACAGATGATGTCCTTACTTGACGGTTTTTCCAAATACAATCAAATCAAGGTAAAAAGGGAAGATAAATATAAAACCACCTTTATTACTCGTTGGGGTACCTTTTCTTATGAGCGTATTCCTTTTGTCTTATCTAATGCAAGTGCCACTTTTCAAAGAGATATGCAAATAGATTTTAACGATTTGGTCGGCAAGATCATTCAGATCTACCTTGACGACTTAACAGTGTACTCTAAAATTTGATCATATCATTTTGGTCATCTGAAAAGATTTCTCATGAGATGTAGGAAATTTGGCATCTCTCTAAATCCTTCTATGTCCATTTTTGGCGTTATCGAGGGAAAGCTCCTTGGACACATTGTCTCTAATTCAGGAATAAGCATTGACCCCAAAAGGATTGTTTCCATCCTTAATCTTCTTGTTCCCACTTCCAAGAAGGAAGTTCAAGCTTTTATGGGGGTTATTAACTTCGTCCATAGGTTTGTTCCAGATTTTGTTGTGATGGTCAAACCAATTCATAACATGCTTAAGCAAGATCATTATTTTTCTTAGACGGATGATGTCGAAAATGATTTTGTGGGAATCAAGAAAGAAATCAGTTCTGCACCAATTTTGGCTAAGCTGGATTTTGAGAAGGAAATCACAATATATACTAATGCCACCGAGGAAGCAGTTTTTGTTATCCTCATGCAAAATGATGACCAAGGTAATGAAAAACCGGTGGCTTACATGATTCAAAGTTTGTATGATGATGAATTTAAATATTCATGTATTGAGAAACATGTTTTCTCTCTTGTTAAAGTTGTTGAAAAGTTTCGCAAATTCATCCTACATAAGCATACATTGGTAAAAGTCCCTTTACCTTCTGTCAAGTGTTTTCTCTCACAGACTTATCTTTCAGGGAAGCTTGCACATTGGATTGCCAAGATCCAGGAGCATGATTTGAATATCGTGACTTCTACCACTATCAAGGGACATGACTTAGCCCTTCACTTAGCTCAACACGCTAAGAATAGTGAAGAAATTGATGAACATGATAGTTCATTATCGGCACTATTCTACATTGATAATCAGATTCTTCTTGTTTCTCAACATCCTTGGTATAATAATTTAGTTTACTACTTACAAAACCAAATATGCCCAGACAACTTAGACACTCATCAAATAAGAAGACTCTGTCTTGAATCCGCAAGATACGTCATTATAGGAGACTTCTTGTTTCGAAGATCAGTTGATGGTGTGTTGCTTTGTTGTGTAAACGATGAAGATTCACAAAAATTGTTGCAAGAAACTCATGGTTCTTCAAATTCTGTCATTCATGTAGGAGGTCATTTTTCTGCTAAAACCACTGCTTTCAAGATTATTAGAAAAGGATACTATTGGCCTTCAGTATTTCGTGACTCCTATGTTTTTTCGAGATCTTGTGACAAGTGCCAAAAAAATTTAGAGAAATAACGCCTTTTAGCCATGCCATTACAACCTGTCCTCCCAGAATTTCCCTTTTCAAAGTGGTGATTGGATTTTAATGGTCCTATTAATCCTCCATCTTCAGCAGGACAAGTTTTTATTTTGACATCCATGGACTATTTTACAAAATGGGTTGAAGTTGTCCCACTTAAGCATTCAACAGATGATTAGGTAATTTCTTTCCTTGAAAATAACATATTTTCCAGATTTGGTCTTCCATTGGAAATTATTACAGACAGTGGTATTGCTTTCATTTCTGCTAATATGACCCAATTTTTGGCCAAATTGGAGGTTAAACATTTCACCTCATCAGCTTATTATCCACAAGGGAATGGGCAGGTTGAGTCTACCCACAAAAATCTACTGAGAATTGTCAAAAGGTTCATCGAAGATAAGCCTCGTCAATGGCACACTCTCCTCACTTACGCCTTTTGGGAAGATCAAACTACCACCAAGGTAAGCACTGGTTGCACTCCTTTCCATCTTGTGTATGGTCAGGAAGCCATCCTGCCTACTAAGATGGAACTCTCTTCCTTGAGGCTGATGCTACAGCTCAAAGAATCAAATTCTTTTGATCTTTCACAAAGGATAAATGCACTCCTAGATTTAGAGGAGCAAAGGATGTTTTCCTTGGATAATATAAAAAAGAGACAGCTGATTGTTAAGAAGTATTTAAACAAGAGTGTCAAAATTGTCAAATTTAAATTTAATGAGAAGGTATTGTTGTGGGATTTAGCACACACTAATAGGGGAAGACATTAAAAATTTCAAAAATTATGGTTGGGTCCTTTCAAGATCGCTTTTGTCCTGGGTACTAACTCTTATATTCTAAAGGATTTACATGAAAGATTGTTTTCCTACAACACTAACGGTTCTCACTTAAAACACTACGAGGAACCAACTTGAAATTATTTAACATTGTTTGTATTTTCTGTTGAATAGTAGTCTAGTTTTGCTTTCATTTTCACCATTGTTTCTCATTTCTTCTTTTTCGGTAGTTTGGATTCTTCTTGCCTTTTAATAGATTCCTGCTTCTTTTTACATTCTATCATTTTGTTTTTTGTTGTTTTGAATTTTGTAATCCCATTTCTGTCATGTTTTATTTCTTTTCATCATTTTAGTTTGATTTTGGTCAACGGTCAAATGTTGGATCAGTTCTGCCACGGTGACACTCCTGCAAGGTATTGTTAGTCAATAACAATCAAGCTTACATAATTGTTATGATGTTCCCCCTGAAAGTAAATTGAATTTGTTATCTGCTTTCACTGTTGTCTTATAAAAGAATTGGTTATCTCCCACTTCTGCTTTCCATTTCTTCATCCATTTGAATTAAAAAGAGCGAGTCCATAATTTTTTCTCCTTGAAGTGAAGAGAAAATTTTGGTTGAATGATTATGTGTACAGGGATAAACCCCCTCATACTTAACATCTTCCATGAGTTATTTCCAAATTCCCAGTCATTTTTCCATTAAATCCACTCACTTCCCCATGTTGCATAATTATTATGGTTATACTTTCTTGATCCGTTGTTCTTGGTCTACGAAACCATACATTCTAAGTTCTAATCTGTTAGAAACAGATTTCCCAGTGGAGTCATCAGTTTGTTGACGATTAAAATCGCAATGAGGATTTTGCCCACAAAGTATTGCTTAACCTTAATATTTAACCTATACTAACGATATATAATACTAGTAGGTGGGACCCCCTTGTATATCAAAGGATTAGAGATAGTCTTATTACACATTTTATGTTGTTGTTTCAATGTTTCTTACAGGGTTCTACATGATTGATGATGAAATATTGGTTCTGTTTGCGTCACAATGGCAGATGGATAATGCATTTTATGTGGGTTTTGTTTCTCTAAGCTCTAAATTCCATGTATGAATGACTTGTATTTACTATTATTACATCTACAATGGCGCCATGATTCATTACATGTTACACCTGCACAAGACACATGTTATTTATAACAAGATACAAGAGAAATATGGAATAAATCCAAGAAAAGGGAACTATGCTATACTATGTTATACTATATGCAAATGAAATTAAAAGAAATTGGTGTTAGTCGTAACTAGCAATGTTAGTGGTTATGCGATTTGTATTGAGTTAGATTGGGCGCATGTGATATATGTTATGATATGGTTTTGGAAATGGTTAATATGGATTGGGTGGTGCAATTGGCAAGAAATGTGTGCAAGTTTTGATGCATGGATTAATGTCATGGATTAATGGTTTGGTTCGTTGTCGTGTACTACATAATTGAATGAAATTGAGGATGGAAGAGACGTGCAGTAAATGCACGTCACTCCGTACTTCTCCCATTGGTCGTCACCCTAGCATGGTTATTGTTCATTTTAGTTTTTTTTTGGTTAAGCTCTGAGATTCAAATGTGGAAGGAATTGCTTGACCAAGCTCTCATTTTTAAGGCCATTGGTTACAGGTATGGTTTTTTTTTCCCATCCATGAATTCGCTCTGTGTATGAAATGAACATTGGCTCGGTAATGTGTTGGTCTGTGTTTTCTTGAGATTGGCAATTGTGTAAATGTGTGGTGTTTTCTCTGGAATGACTATGTGCGTTATTCATTGCAAATGGAAAAATCGATGGATGAAATTCTCATTTCATTGGTTGTTCTGTGTGGTGGAAATTGGAATCTCTCTCTATTGTCTTTATGGGTATTTTGTTGGAGGGTTTCACTATGTTTAGCCGTGATGGCCACCTCCTCAACTTTAATTATAACCACACCTAGTTGTAATTGTTTGTATGGGGTTGTTGTGTATGTTTTGAACCACCTTTTTGGTCACTGCAAGTTTTTTTCACCTAGTCGTGGGCTCATTTTGCATTATTGGTATCCGCATAGTGGTTATGAGGTGGCTATTATGCTAAGAAACATGATTTAGGGTTGTTGGTAGTACTTGGGCTCTGCATTTCTATCAACATTATTTGGCTATTGGGGAAAAACATGAGGGTTATGCCTCTGCGTGTACTTTGTGTTGGTTACTAGCCAGTAAGAAACCTCTTCCCTTTTGCATCGTGGTCTACCCTACCTGGTGTTGACTATCACCCTATTCTACAAGGATAAGGGTTATGAGGCTTGTGTTTCCACCGTGCTTGTCTTGAGGATTTCTCACTTACTGTTTATGTGGTTGACCTTTATTCTCCCTGTGTTTGGTGACTGAGTGAACCCTCGATTATTTTGTTCATTAGTTACAAAGCCCGATTTTGTTAAACTAAACCAGTCGCACCCTGTCGGACATCTTGTTGACTGTCATAAGTTGGTTGAGTAGTATTGACAGTGGTTTTTATTGTTGACTCGTCTATGTTTGATCGGGTTGATTGGAGAGTTGTAATTGGAAATGATAATGGGCATAAATTCGCTACCTCCTTTTGGTTGTGACAGTTGAATCGATAAATCAACATTGTTATAAATGGATTGATTGGGATTAATTGGATATGTACAGTCATAGATATTCCTCTTTGTGTTATGTGTTGGTATGTGTGTTCCTACAGCGTGGTATAAATTGAAGTTGGTGTTTGTTGTGTGTTTAATTTGTCTTGATCGGGATTATTGCAAGTTGAAGAGTTGATAATTGTGGCTTGGGTGTCTACCGTGTATGATTATGTAGACATCGTCCATCGTTTTGTTTTATTGCACCATCAAAGATGAGCATGGGGTTTGGTAGTATGGTTTCATTGCAAATTTAATTGATAAATTTGTCAAAGGAATGGAATCAGGCACGTTTTAAAAGAGTTTGTTCAACTCAGGAAAGACATGTGTCTATGTTTAATTTCAGAAATTAAATTATGGGTAGTGGTTGATGTTTTTTTTATGTTGAACAGAGTTGAAGCAATGTGACTGTGTGTTTCTTTGGATTTTGGATTGTGTTCCTTCGGATTTTTTTTTAAATATAATATGGGTGAAAGACATGACGATTTTGAGTATCATTTTACATTGTGTTAATTGAGAGTTTTTAAGTTATATATCAGAGAAAAATCGGATGTGGGATAGTGAACGAAGATTTAACACACGGTAATTGTTTAATTGGTCACAGTGATTGTTTAATTGGTGTTGGATCGTTTGTATTAAATACAGAAGTGTTTTATGGATTACTTCATTGATTTTACGAACAGTATTCGCTTGTTTCCCTACCATTAGTTCACTTTTCGCACATTACAATTCCCCTCGCCTTCCCATATTCATTATCCACTCCTTGTTCCTAAGATTTAATTATAGTTAAGATAAGTTTTTTATTATGGCAGTTAAAGGATCATAGGGATGAATTACAGTGATATATTCTTTTGGTTTATGATACAGTTGATTGTTTGATGTTTGTGAGTAGTAATCATGATCTTTCCCCCCTCATTTTAATATTTTTCGCTCAATACAATCACTCACATATCCCAGAACCCTTTTTCATCCCCTGCTCATTGACAACTATTAAACGATTTGTATGGATTGGATTGTATGAGTCTGATATGTTGCTAAGCCAAATTTTATTTCATATTTTAAAGAGTTGTCATGTATGGTTGTTAAAGAAACTATTTGCTAATCAATTATGCATACATGAATGAGATTTTTCAGTAGAGGTAGCCATGGAAGGGGTAATCGAGGAAGAGGAAATTGGAACAGGGGCCCTAGAAGGCCAAGATTCTCTATACACTTTGATGCAGACTCGCAAGAGTTAGGCTAGTTATTTCAAGCTGGATTTTTTAACTAGATTGGGCAAGGAGTGGTCCAACCTAGGCCTAAAAGGCCTCCCTTCCAAGCCCCACAAGTCCTTGGGATCCCAGTGCCTATTCATGTCTCATTGCATCCTGAAGTCCCTGAAAACTACGGATGGAAAGAGATTGTCCACTCGGCAATCTCCCAAGATCATGGTTGCCCTAACTTGTCTCTACCTGCTCCTTCATCTATTAATCAAATTGTTCAAGATGCCCCTGTCCACTCACCAGTACAGTCTTCCCATGCAATAAAAAGGTTAAAAACCAAGGCCCACCATGCTCATGACAAAGGAAAATCCACTACTGCCCCTTCCTCACCCTCAAATGACTCTGATAAATATGTTTCCTCCCGCATGAATTTGAGAGATGATTTCTCTCATGTGATCAGTGAGATTAGGCCTAATGGCTCCACGCAGCCTAAGGAAAATTCAGAGAGATCAAAAGGTGATAGCAGCAACAAGGGAAATATTTCCTCCCAGAGTGTAAAATATGGATTTTAAGTTTTTATTTATCAATTGTTGAGAACAGTTGATTTCTGAAATTTTGGACAGCACACTATTTTTGGATATATGGGTAATATATTTTTGGAAATAATTTAAATTATCATTGATGAAAATTGTCAAAATATGAAAGTGATGATGGGATTCACAAGGAGAGATGTTTTGTTTGATTAACTATTTGTGTTATGATTGTTAAAGAACTAAAGGGAGTCACAAGGGGACCCGCCTGCTAGTTATTATTTATTTAAAACTCTTATTATCATTTTATTACTTTTCCCCTTAACTAAAAAGTTGGTTGAGTTTTAGTTAACTTAACTAAAGAATTGGTTCAACTACTTCAACCAATTCTAATTTTCTTAAAGGCAAAAGGAAAAGGAGGAACAAGAGGGGAGAATAGAAGGAGAAGCATATTAAGGTTTTCTCTTTGGGTTTTGTTGAGATAATTCAGTTTTCATTCATTCCTTGATTCATTAGAAGCCTAATTATTTTTTATGATAGTAAGTTCCTATTGTAGACAACAAGATTCGGGGTTGAATTACATCATTCAAACACTTGTTTTTCAGAGGTGTTGATCTATCTTTGATATTCTGTGTAGACGTGTTTGTTTGTGAATTACATTTCATGACTGACAAAGGCTATTGTGCAGAGTCGAGTAGGCAACAATCTGTGGCAAGATGATCTAGCTTTTAAAATTCATTTTTTTACTTTCTATCATAATTCCTTTTGTATGTTTCATCGAGAACGTATAAGTTTGACTTTGGTCCAAAAATTCCTCAATAAATTTTGTAAAGAGAACGATTATTTTGATGAATTGGAATGAAATAAATGATTGCTTTATGTCTCATATGTTTTTATTATTGACTTGGTTTCTTTACTTCTGTCTCTATATTTATTTCAACATCTGTTATGTTCAGAAAATTACATAAATAATGATTTTTTCAGCAAACTTTTATTTATAAAAAAACCAGCCTAAGCACTTGTAAACAATACTTGTGAATTAGGATACCAATTTTGTTGGCTATAAACATAGAGTGATATTCCCATATATCTTTCTTTAGCCAAGAACGATATGAAAATGCTTGAGTAGATCATTTCATATATTTTCCTTAACATCGCCCACCTAATCCAACTGGATTATTTTGGAAGTTTTCATGTCAGTACATCTTTTTGTACTTCCAGGGTCGTTTTGGGGCCTTAAACAGTGTTTTTTTGGATTTCCATAGTAAAATTGTAGACAGTTAGATTTTAATGGAATAATGTGTATTTCTCAAAAATACCTTTCCAACGGGCTATCACGTGCCTAAAACGAAGGTTGTATGCAAAAGTTACGACCTCGGGAAGTTGAGGTACCAACTTACCCATCGAGGCCCACATAACTTTTGGAATTTCATCTCCTAGGGTTAGGTTTTTGGATGTATAGGGTTGTGGAATTCATGATTAATGTTAAAAAGGCCTCTGGAGCCTCATTGTAATCATTATGCTCAAACAGATGTGTGTAGCAGCCACATCTCTTCTCAGAGATAGATACCACCATTCGAGCAAGTTGTTTTCAGTTCTACAGTTTTACAGTTTCATCCTATTTTATTTATTCAATAGAATTTATTGTTCACTGGATATCTTTTGTTGTTATTTGTATCTCTATGTTATTGTATCTAGTTTATTATTCCTTTTGATCCACTCATAAATACGGATCAGTGGTATCAGATCGGTCTGCTCTTCATTTACTTATTTTTCGTGCATGTCCCCAACAAGATATGGGTACAATAAGTTGGGACTCAAACCAGTCGAGCCTTTGCAATATCGGCCAAACCAAGCCCAAAAACAACCCACGGGGGAAGAGAAGAAATATGGTGGAGAAGGAGATCCTTTTAAAATGTTTCTCGAGGAAGCCCTTGCGTGACAAAGGAACTAAATGATGGACAAATTTGCACAGATCCTTCGGCGTCGACCCATAGGAGACGCATATTCATCAAGCAGCCATGCAACCCCCTTCAAGGTATAAGTAAATTTTTATATTCCATTATTTGAAGGACTGATAGATGCATATGTTGCAGATAAATGGTTGAATCTCCTCAAAGGGTATTTTTCGGCCCACAATTTTTCTGACATGGAAAAGATTATTTTTTCACTCCTCAAGGCCATCCCCCATGTTAAGGATTGGTGGGATACTTACTTTGAGAAAAGGGCCATAGAGGAATCTGAAATATTTTTTGTCGCCCCTACATGGGATTCCTTCAAGGATGTCATTAAATAGCAGTACTGCCTCGTTGGAAGCTACAAGGACCAGTACACAATATGGACCACGTTGCGTCAAGAAAGGGACCAGATAGTACCATATTTCACAAATATTTTCCATACCCTGTGCACCAAATTGGGTATAAAATACTCTGAACGACATCTGGTGCTCAAATACCGTGGTTTTCTACATAGATAAATTCAAACAGATATGTTGTCAAGATTGAGCAAAAATTTAAGAAGAAGAGGCAAGAGTTTGGATATGAAAACTCCTCATAGCCGAAGCAGGGCAAAGTTGGCCCCAACCCACAAAATAAGGGACAGATAAAATATGGTCTCTCTCAAGACAACCACTCTAAGCCGAAACCTAGTAAGGGTAATGAGAAGTCTAATAAGGGCATGGGAAAATGGTGTGAATACCATAAAATCCCTTGGCACAACACTGAAGAATGTCGCTCCAAGCAGTCACTGGTAGCCAAGATGAAAGCTTCCGAGTCAGAGGTAAATTATGACTCCGAATCAAATCTATAAAGTAGGAAGTGGATCATCGATGTTGAACCTAGTGCCACTATCGCTACCACCAAAGTCCAACCAAGCGAGCCAGAAGAACCAGAGGAAGGGGAATGCCTCTTTCACTCACAGATCTAGGTAAAGGGGACTCTCCTGCATTTCATTATCGATAGTGGTAGTCAAAAGAACCTAATTGCAACAAAGGTCGTCAAGTGGTTAGACCTGTCGATAATGCTGCACCCAACAGTGATGAGATCTTCACATCATCCAACAGTGTCGTCTACCCTACAGCAGCAAGCCCTTCAAAGACGAGTTATTGTGTGATATTTCTCGACTTTAAGTTTGTGATGTTCTTTTAGGCCAGCCATATTTGTGGAAGCAACATGTTGTGTATGATTCTAGACCTCGCAGTGCTATTATTACTTTGGGTAGAAAATTATACATGATACCAGAGGTAGCACCACCTACCACTATTTCTTTAATCTCTGCTAATAAATGCAGTAAGGTCATTTCACAGGCCGAGAAGTTCCTCTTCTTTGGGATCCATGCTCGCAGTAAGAAGAAGGTCATCGTCACATTTGTGACCTCTAAACAAAGCCTCTCTTTGCAGTAGAAGTAAGTGGACATGATTGTGGAAGAGTATAGAGGCATCTTCTCATCACCCATTGGGGTACTGACACACTACAAAGTCAAGCATCCAATTGATCTAACCCCCGATGCACCACTACCTAATGGACCAGTCTATCATCACTCGCTAATGGAAAATGATGAAATCAAGCACTAGATCCAAGAGTTGCTTCAAAAGGGGCACATCTGACCCAACTCATCCCCTTGTGGAATCCCTATTGTGTTGATACAGAAGAAAGATAGGGCATGGAGACTCTGCATTGATTATAGAACATTAAACAGTCTCAAACCGATACCCAATTTCCCAAATTGATGACCTTTTTTACCAACTCAACGGGGGCAAAGTTCTTTAGCAATATTGACCTAAATTCTGGCTACCACCAAGTTCCCATCGAACCAACTAATGTATGGAAGACAACTTTCAAATCTAAAGAAGGTCTCCTCGAATGGCTAGTCATGCCCTTTTGGCTTAACAAATGCACCAGCAAATTTCATGAGATTGATAGATGATGTATTGAGACCCTTCACCAACTCTTTTGTGGTGGTATATCTACATGACATCCTCATCTTCAGTAGAACTTGGGAGGAGCACATGCACCATATTTAGCAGGTTTTGGACACTCTATGGCAGCACAAGCTATATGCCAACTTGGAAAAATACTCCTTTGTCATGAAAAGGTTCCAATAGTTGGGCTACATTGTTGATGAGCATGGGGTACATGTGGATCCAGCTAAGATCCAAGTCATTCATGATTGGCTAGCCCCGACCACACTAACCGAGCTTCGGAGCTTCTTGGGACTTGCCAAATTCTACCGAAGGTTCATGTTGGGATTCTCCCATATTGCATGGGCCCTCAGCCAAGTAACCAAGGGCGGTGGCAAGGAAAAATTCCCATGGGGGCAGGCACAACAACAAACACTTGATGATCTAAAGAATCGCTTGTGCTCAGCTCTAGTACTCTCCTTACATGATCTACAACAATCATTCAAGATTGAGATTGATGCCTATGACTATGTTGTAGGCATAGTTCTCACTCAACATGGTCATCCAGTAGAATACCATAGTGAGACACTCTCAGACATTGTCCAGAAATACCCCACCTATGACAAAGAAATGTATTCCATTGTGCAAGTCTGTTGTCAATGGAAACATTACATTCTGGGAAAGGAGACAATCATCCACACTGATCATAAGCCTCTGCAATTCATACAAACACAAGGGAAGTTGTGGAACGATTTCCATCAAAAGTGGTCCACATACCTACAACAGTTCCATCTCAACATCAAGTATAAAATAGGGAGAAAAAATCATGCTGCTGACTACCTCAGTCACCCTCCCATTGTTTCACTCACCACAGTGCTCCATTCATGTGGGCATGAGGCATCTGAGTGGCCCCAACTTTATCAACATAACCCTGACTTCGCCACTACCTATCATCTCTTTATTACAGGAGAAAATGTCATCGATTTTCACATCTAGGATGGAATGTTATGCCATCTGGTCCACCTCTATGCTCCCACAAGTGAGTGTGCAAAGATGATTTGGGAGGCTCACTATAGTTAGATGGCAGGATATTTTGGTGTGGAGAAAATTGTGGTCGTTCTACAAAAACAAATTATTGGCCAAAACCTCGACAATACATCAACAAGTATATTAGATCTTTCATTGCATGTGTCATTATCAAGCCAACCATCAAGAAGCAAGGCTTATACACCCTTCTTCCTACTCCCGAGAGTCCTTGGGAATGCATCTCGATAGATTGCATGTATGGAATTCCATCCACTACCTCTTGCAACCACACAGGAAAAATATTCCCATGTTCATTCTAAGGCTAAAAAAGCCACCAGATTCATTGAGCGAATTCAGTACATCCGCCAACATGTCCATGAGATTTTGCATAAATCCAATGCTAAGTACAAGCAGTGCCATGACCAACACTAGGTACCACACTAGTTTCAGGTGGGAGAAAAGGTTTGGTTACCTTTGTAGAAATATCGCCTTACAGGGCCCCATTGGAAGCTCCTCCCACTTCACTATGGTTCTTACACTATCACCAAGGTTGCAGGTAGCAATGCTTTTGATCTCAACATTACACCCTTCCTTGGCCTGCACCCTGTGTTCAATGTGGACTTCCTTCAGCCATATTTTCCACCATTATTGGACACCTCAAAGATCATAGAACAATTGACACCAAAATATCTCAACCCTAACTTCATGGAATAGGAATCCACTGATCATATAGTGGACACACAGGTCAAGGTAGGGAAACTCCTACACCAAGGCAATTGGCTCACCCGGGAAGAAATTCAACAGAATTTTCCTCACTTGATGAGGGAACTCAATGAAATGGAGACCATTTATTCATAAGGGGGGAGGAATGATCCAGGTGGATATTGGTGGCCACCCACCTGTTCCAACTAGCCCCTCTTAATAGTTATTAGTTCAACATGTTCTTCTGTAATTTTTTGTAATTGTGGGTTCTACACTTCCAGGACTATTTGAATCCATACACAGCTTCCAGGTGGATATTGGTGGCCGCCCACCTAATATAACTGGATTATTTTGAAAGTTTTCATGTCATTACATCTTTTTGTACTTCCAGTGTGCTTTTGGGGCTCTAAACAGTGTTTTTTTGGATTGCCACAGCCAAATTGTAAACGGAGTTAGCGTTTGATGGCATAATGTGTAGTTCTCGAAAATAAATTTCCAGCGTGCTATCACGCGCCTAAAACAGAGGTCGTATGCAAAAATTACGACCACGGGAAGTTGATGTACCAACATACCCATCGGGGCCCACATAACTTTTGGCGTTTCATCTCCTAGGGTTAGGTTTTTGGATGTCTAGGGTTTTGGCATTCATGAGTAATGTTAAAAAGGCCTCTGGAGCCTCATTGTAATCATTCTTCTCAGACGGATTCGCATAGAAGCCACGTCTCTTCTCAGAGATAGTTACCACCATTCGAGCAAGTTGTTTTCAGTTCTGCAGTTTTATAGTTTCAGCCTATTTTATTTATTCAATAGAAGTTATCATTCATTGGATATTTTTTGTTGTTCTTTGTATCTTTGTGTTATTGTATTCAGTTTGTTATTCCTTTCATTCATCTCATAAATATGGATCATCGAATCATGCTTTGTTGAGTATACCCGAAGGGTGTTTCCGTGTTCGAGTTACTCTTGCACCAGTAAGTTTCTCTAGTTTTGATTGGTGTAATTATTCTTCCTTCCATTATATTGATTACTTGATTTACCTTTAGGGACTTTCTAGCATGTGATCTATGCTTCTCCATAGATTTACCTTAGTGTGTCAGTTGATCATTTCTCAAAGTGGAAGATCAATAGCTTCATCGTTCGTGTAGACTCTAGGGCCTTTTGTTGATAAATTTGGAGCCATCGTTGCCACTGTTGAGGCGAAGGTTAGATCTAGAAGATTATTTTGAAGCTGTTGGGCTATAGGAAAATGTACCTAAGCTTGTTCCTAGAGAAGACATTCTTGCACCAAAGGAGACTAGCATTTCTAACCTCAAAGTTGAAGGCTTCAGGCCTGCAAACCCTCTGATAATTGATCTTTCAGTGCCAATCCTTATTTAAGTAGTCCCTCCTGAGGTGACTTCTCCTGATCGTCGTCTTGTTAGGCGACTGGATATGGAAGCGAGTAATACTACTTCTACTGGGAGTCCTCATACTCCCATCCTAGCTGCAGGTGAAGGGGGGGTTGTACCTCCTCCTCCACCTTCACCTACAAGGAATGCATCTCATCAGACACTTACCACTTATGGTAGTGGCACAGTTCCTTCAGCGAATTCTACCACTATTCATACTTCTTCAGTACAGAATATGTCTGGCGCTCCTTTCACATATGGGATGTCAAGTTTTGATACAAGCTCAATTTTAACTTACTCCACTCTATAGACTATTGGTCTGGGGACAAGGGTTTCTAATGGTCCCTTGCAAGGATCCTTCACAGGAACATCTGCTCTATTTAATGGAATCCCTTACGATGGGGGTCATATCCCTCCTCTGTCCCCCTTCCTTGGAGGTGCTCTCCAGCAACAATCTGGGCTTAATACCAGTTCCATCTTGTTTAGTGGAGGGATTCATGGGTCTCAGTCCTATATGACCCTGGTTGGGTCTATTCCGTTCTCCTTGTTTGGTGCTTTTGGAAACAACACTTTCTCATCGTCCATGTTTTCGTCAGGGGGAAACCCCTTCTTCAATCAACCCAACCCTATGCAAGGCTTTATTCCTTCACAAAGAGTGATGACAGGAGCCTTCTCCTCTCAATGTCTTGGAAATCCCTTGCAGGGTTCTCTACCTTCGCAAGGGATGTCGATCAGGGGAAACCCCTCCCACACTCAGTGGAACCTCGAGCAAGGTTCAGTGCCTATGCCAGGAGGATCGGTTGGGGGAAACCCCAACCAAGGTCTTTGGAATACCATGCAGGGAGCAATCCCTACCCAAGGTATGTCATCGAATTATGTGAATTCGTTGATGATGCAGACTAGTGCGCAAAATTCTTATAATGGACAAGGACACCCTGGTGTTTACCAGAACCTTGGTCAGAAGGCAAACTTTTCCTGGAAACCTGGTGCCAGTCAAAATCTAGGAACCTCCTTCCCTTTAAATCCGCCGCAACTTAGGTTACCTTTTCTAAAAACTCTTCATTTTCCAGATTTGTTAAGGTTGGTGAATGAACCTATCTTTCATGATCCACGTTGGCCTCTTATGCCAGCTAAGTTTCCCTCGGACATTCCAAAATATGAAGGTAAGCCTGGTGAAGATCTAGGCGATCATGTTACAACATTTCACTTGTGGTGCTCCTCCAACTCGTTGAAGGATGACTCTATCCAGTTGTGTTTTTTTCAACGCACTCTCGTAGAGGGTGCTACAAAATGGTATATTGAGCTCAACAGTTTGAAGTATTCTTACTTTAACGACCTGGAAAAAGGTTTTCGTAAACCATTTCCAGCTACCGGTGACATATGATATTGGCACAGAGTTGTTGGCCAACTTCTAGCAAATGAAGGTCATCCATATCTCTGATCATATTTGAGAATGGCATCATCGGAAAAGCTTGATCAAAGTAAAGGTCCCTCCTGGATTTTTGCTCGAGTGGTTCCTGAAGTCCTTGGTGTCTTGTGTCTCCAAAGACGTCGTGAATTTCGAAGTGTTCTCTGAAGAAGAGGTTATTATGAGAGCCTAGAAACTGGAATTGATTTATTCTCAATCTGGTATGGTGTACGATATTCTTCCAGACACACCACGGTCAACTTTTGACAAAACCAAACTGAAGTATGGGCCTCATGTCGATGGTATAGTAGGCTCAGCACAAAGTAAGCCCACAAATGAGTTGTCTAACCAATTGCAATAGTTATCTCCCCAACAGACTATGGCCATCCAGACTTCTAGTTTGGTTTCCCCTGCAACCCAAACGTTGGAAATACACAGTGTGTAGATGACAAATCCCAAAGGTAACTAGCAACCCGAAGGAAAAATAAAGGCCAAGGGAAAGAAGGGTAATGGTGATAAAAAGGCTGCTAAAAATGTTGGTGAGGGAAAAAATGAGAAGATAAAGGTCAAGTTTCTATGTAAGCTTTGCGTGGACGATCACTTAACTCACCAATGCCCTCGGCTTGAGCAAGCCCAGAAGCTTTTGGCACAGCAACGTCCTGTTGTGTTAACTAACCTTTTCCCTCAAGGGAAAAATATGGAACAATCTTCCTCATCCACAAACGTGCCTAGAGGAAATTAGAGATCCCCCACGCTTAATTCTAACAATGAAGCCGCAAACATATACATGATGAGATCAAATGCTCATATTTATACCAGGGCTCATGATTACGGAATGTCGGAATCTGCTGAGAAAGGAAAAGAAGCTTCCAACCCATCTCCTCCTCTTCATATTGAGAAGACTATGGGAGAAACTTTGACTCACATCCATAAAGGTGTGTTTAAGAAGGCTTCTCATAATATGAATGCAAGGCTTTCTCAAAACTACTCTGTCACGGAGGATCTGGCACAAACCTATTGTGTGATGTATGCCCCGGAAGTCCTCCAAAGGTTCCCCTCATAGAGAAAAACATTGTCATCTACATTGCGTGTTATTGAGCCAGCTAACTTGGGAACTATCGTCTTTGACCCTTCCAATCATAAACCTCATTTTCCTTACCACGTCACTTTCCAGATAGTAGTAGTTTAAGCCACGAAATCGTTGACACGTAATATTTTCCACATGGTGGTAGATGAGGGTGCATCAACTTGCGTGATGTCATTGGCATGTTGGAAGGCTATTGGTCAACCCAATTTTTCTCCATCGATGACTTTGTTAACTATGTTGGATGGTCATTCTTTTAGACCGCATGGAATAATCCTCTCCTTCCCCATGCAGTTAGAGGGAAAACTTGTATGTGTTGAGTTCTAAGTAGTCAACGCACCTCTCGAATACAACCTTTTGTTAGGATGAAGTTGGACCTACGCAATGACAATAGTTGTATCCTTCGTGTTTCATGTTGTTGGCACAAGGGAAGACTCAGGGTTCACTCCAAGAGTGCACCAGCAATCCCTAGCTACTGGCCCTTTCAGCAACACCTGCGAAGCAGATGTAGTCTCACCCAAAGAATCTAAGAGGGGGGTTGCAGGACAGAGGTGTCTACAACCAGGGGAATATCAAGTGGAACTAATACAACAATACTGCAACATTCATATACCTCTTAACAGCTAGATCTACTCTACACAACTATAAATCTGATCTAACACAATAATGCAAATAACAGTATAACAATGACAAAGATCCAGGCATCAATCACACATATGACACAAAATACACATGGTTCACCCTCTATCTAGGGCTATGTCCATAGAACTGTGCTTATGATATATTAAGATAAATCTTACAGTTCTAATATGCACTCTTAGTCAACAGATCTTCTCTCTTCTTCTCTATGTCTCCCACATTCCTGTGCACCCAGTTGCAGGACTTGACCTTCTCACCCAGATGAAGATCTTACAATACCAGAAGGTTCTCACTCTCATCACTTCTCTATCTCACAATACAATGATCTCTCAACCAACAACAATCAATATCAATACCCAACACTAGTACCTCCCCGATCTAGGTCCTCTCGACCTATATTTATACATTATAGTCCCTCACCGACATCCTTAGGTCGAAACCTAGGTGTCAAAAACCCTAATTGCCCAAAACCCTAGGTGTCTAAAACCCTAGGTCAACTTGACCCACCTTTTCAAGGCTTCGCCAGCCTGTCTTTCCTCCCTTCTCACGCAGTGCTCCAAAGCATCCAATGGTGGTTTTCTCTACTTGCTAAGTTGTCCTCGATACATATTTCTTTTTGATCTGTCATCCTCGATCTCCTCATCCAACGGCTTGCTTTTCCGTACTTCGCTCCAGATTTTCTTCTCTTTTTCTTACTTCAACCCAGTGACAGTCACTGTGTCTCCCGTGGAGTTCGTGTTTGACCTTTTCTTCCTCGATCTTCACTTTATTCCATAACCAAGGGCCAACACATGTCTTATGTTTTCCTCATGAATGTAGAATAATAATCATTGATCATTTATCCTTCTCCCATACTAACCCTTCATTAGGGGCATCCACGGACCCAATTATTGAAAACCCACACCAAGGTATCGTCAACTTAGGTGTTGGATTGTTTCTATATCTGATGGAAACTTTTGATTTTATGCCACCTTTGAATGATGTTAATTTTATTTAGATTATCCTTGATCATCCTAAGGCTGTGATATTTTAAGTAGCTTCTTTTCGAATGACTTATTTTAACGATCCGTGGACTTTACCTTCCCCATCAAATTCGATGGAAGGGGTAGGGAATCCTAGCATGGTTATGCCCCTATCCCCAGCTGAGGTTGTGTACAGTATGATTCAGCAAACCTCAGCCAAATCAGATCTAGCTCCCCCTCAAGAGCTAAATCATGTTCTCGAGCCTATTTGGACTCAAGAGTCTATCACTTTTCACGATCCTTTGGACATGATATTTCCCTCCGATGAGGTGATTTTAGAGGCAATGAAAGGCTCGGATAGGCCTTGGGATGATTTTCACCATAGATATTAATTTTTACCTGAGCTTAGGAGAGTGGAAGTAGGAGATTTTACCACAACCATGAATGGAGATGTCACTTATCTTGTTAACCCTTTGTCCATGCACGGAATCTATGTGGAGGGAAACATGGAGAGTATAACTGAGATGATTCCAATTGACATCTCTAAAACCCCTGGCGTCGTTGAAAACGTCTTCTTCGGAGTGGATTGATCCCCCAAGGTGATTCAGGTGTACACTGAACTATTTAAAGAGTTTCGTGATGTTTTTTCCTAGTCTTATGAGGAAATGTCAAGAATTGACCCTCGTATAGTCGAACATGACACTAGAACTTATCACAATGCTAAGCATGTTCGGCAGAAGCTTTTCCCAGTCAAACATCGCAAGGCAGTGGTTATCAAGGCTGAGGTAGAGAAATTGATTAAGTTCGGTTTCATCTACCCATTTCAATTGACGGAATGGGTGTCAAAACCTGTTCATTTCAATAAAAAACAAGGTATGATTCATGTTTGCATGGAATTTCACAATCTGAATAAATCTTTCCTGAAAGATAAATTTCCTACCTTATTCATTGATCAAATCATCGATGAATGTGCGAGCTATGAAGTTTTTTCTTTTATGGATGGTTTTTACGGGTACAATCAGATTCAGATCAAGCCCGAGGATAAACATAAGACTACTTTAATATGTCCTTGGGGTAGGTTTGCATACAGGAAAATGCCTTTTTGCCTCAAAAATACTGGAGCTACTTTTCAGCGGGCCATGTCGTTCGCCTTTCATGACCTCAAACATATAGTCGAGGCATATCTTGATGATCTGGCATCACGTTCTCATAAGAGATATGATCATCCCTTCCACCTTCAACTTATTTTTAAGAGGTTTCGCTACTACCAGATTCGCCTAAATCCGAACAAGTTTAGTTATCTCATAAGCGCAACAGTTATCTCATGCCTTACTCTTATATCAAATATTGTGCTTATATCAAATATTGTGCTTTCCACATCTCTAAAGTCAATTGAAAGTTGGTTTAAGGTGTCTTCAATATCTTCATTTTTATTAACTTAGCTAACTAACCAACTTTTGACTTCTTGTTTGGTATACTCGATCAAACTATTAAACTTTTTTGTTGATACACCATTCAATATCTCTAGTGTTCTTCGAATTACTCTTTTGTCACAAAAATAGGATTTAAAATTAATTTGGGGTCTTGAACATCTTTGGTTGTTCCTGCCAAGTATAATTCAATCAAATTCAAATATAACTTGCCATTTTTTGCACTTAAAGTGTCACAATTAGCGAATATCTCATTTACAGCCTTTATTCTCTTAATTCATCATTCTTTAAGTTGTTTTATACTAGTTGTGGATGGTAGATCTTCTTCCTTTCTTTTTAATTCAGTGATAGCAAAAACTTTTAAGGAAAATGTAATAATCGCATATTTAAAAAACCCTCATCATTTTCGAGATTGTCCTGAAGGTATTCTCAGATATTTTTAATCTTGGAACCCAAGGAAACAAAGCTATTATAAAGTTCCCATGCCTCAAGAATTAGAGACATATGTTTCTTAATACTATCTCCGACATACCTTCTCACTACAACTAATACACTCAATGTTCCTTTCAATTTTGAGTTGGATTATGGTGTCCCGTCAAATATTTTCTAGGAATGAATAGTATCAATAGGACTAGAAAATATGGGGGGTGGAATTAGAGCATTTTCCAATTATTTTATCTTGTCTTTGAGTACAGTGTTTTCATTTTCCATCTCTTCAACTGACACTTCCATGGAATCACCTATATCTCTATGGATATTCACAATCCTTGATGGTGGGACTCCATTCAGGTTAAATTCTAAACTTGTATTTCCTTAACTTTTTCTCCTTTTGGATGAATTATTTCAAAGACTAATTTCTTTGAGTCTTTATCAAATAGAGAACTATGAAGAGTTAAGGATTCGTCTTCAAAGAAGACTTGTTCTTGTGTCGCTAATTGCACTGCAAATTCTTTGCTATCTTGAATTCTTTGTTCCTTGTCTGAAAAATCTATATCTTCAATGTTCACATACAAATCCATGTCCTCAAAGGCATATTCGTCTTCATGTATGACCTCGTCTACTTCCTGTTAATTCGTCTGTCTTTTTTCTGTTACTAGTTATTGTAAGCTTATGAGGCCTTTCAAGATTCCTTTTAGGAAGATCATGGTCATCTCCACCACCAAAATTTTCAGTTAAAGATTTCTTCTACTCTTGGGTTACAAGTTGAGGGTTTTGTTTGGGTGTGTTGCTTCTTTGAGAATTACTTTGAGACAGTGTGCTTCTTTCGTTTGCAACCTTTATGTGTTGTCGATGTGGTTCATTAGTGCTAATAAAAGTTTTGAGATCTCCAACTAGAACTGCTTCAAATTTCTCCCCATCATCTTCTTCTTCTCCAAATAAATAAGTATTTGCATAAGATACACTGAAACCCACATAAATCATATGATTCATAAAATATTGATTAGGGTCAAACCCTTTAATTTCGTTTTCCACCTTTAAATTGTATTGATCAAATTGGGCTACATACTCATCAATTTTTGAAAAATTATTTAATGTTATTTCACCAATTCTCCACAGCAATGAAATGAATTGTTTTTTATTCCTTTCATAGAAGAAATGAGCCCATAATCTATAATGTTTGCATACTTCTATTACAAATATCTTATCTGGTACATAAAATGGAAGATAAATTAGTCTTTCTCAAGAACAGTAAATCATGATCACACAGCAATGTTCCATTGCTTCAAAACTTCTTTTTTTATCTAAAAATGTTGTCGCTTCTAAAGAAAGTATTGAAGTACCAAGTCCAAACATGAGTTTAATAAAAGAGTAAACGAGTGAATCATACACTTCATAGAAATGATACATGGCCTTTTGTTTCCACAAGGTAGGGTACCATCAGGGGTGATTTTAAGAAC
>SNQJ01S0028632.1:30400-41960 GCA_010110895.2 Picea sitchensis | reverse complement strand
TCCTCAAGAACCAGAATTGGGATCCGGTTCCCCTTCCTTCTGGGAGGAAACTTGTCATATGTAGATGGGTCTATAGGACCAAGAGCGCAGCGGATGGATAGATCAACAAATACAAATCCAGGCTTGTCGCCTGTTGAAACAGTTTTTTAAAGTTTTTATCTCTAAGACTAAAACTTTCCTTTTTCGAGTTTTGGCTTTTCATAAAGAATAACCCTCTCTATCATTTCCAAAAACCTGATACCGAAATCCTAACAAGCTTTATTCTTTAAATAATAAAAGGTGGAAAATTAAAATGTGTTTAATTTTTTATGCGCGTTTTTTTTAAGAATCACGATAAACATTAAAACCTAAAGGACTTAAGACTAACTTTAAAAAAAAAATCATGATTCGGGGTTTACTGAGAACATATGTTTTAATACATATCTAATCGCAGAATCCCGATCCCCGATTTCTCGAAAAATGGAAGTTAGTAATTATTAAAGATTAAGTTAATCTTATCGCAATTTCGGGATTTGGGGTTTAGCGATAACATACCACTTGTCAACATGATCCCCGAAATCCCGAAACGTGAATTATCGACTCATAATCTATGTTTAGACTGAATTAACTCTGTTTTGGAAGCATGATTAATGATAATCAAACTTCTTAGGTTGTTCGTGTTTCGGTTTCAGTTGAATGAAATCTTCCAAATTTTGAATTCAAAAGCTCCGAAATACAACCACATTAGTAACAGATAACTGATGATTTATGTGACACTAATGCGTATCTTAGAAATATTTTTTGCATTAAATGTAATTAATTACAGGTTAGTTGCGTCATTGTTTTCGTCATAAAATGAGTTTAAGCCGAATTAAAAGTCTATGTTCCAAAACCAATGTTTGTTCTGTCTTTCAAAGGTAATTCGCATTCGGCCAAGCTCATACGCTTATTTTCTGTGACAGGATTTCCTTCTAACATAAAGCTATGGCACCAAAGAAAGCACCGAAGAAGAGTGAAGATACAAAGGAGATGCGTAACCTAGAAGGAGATATCGTATCTGACACTACGCCACACGCCATCGACTCAATTAAATCCTAGAGAGAAATCTATGAACTCATGGATTACGAAATAAAAAATTCTCCTGGTGATTCTGAGAATCACCTTCGGGCTATAGAAGAATCAGAGCTTCATAAGATCGCAGCACGCCCTCAGCTCATGGCATACAACGACATGATCAATTGGGCCTTGGAGAAGGTTGATATCCTGACAAGAAGCATTTTAAATGATCAAGTGATCGTTGTCGACTCATTCAGGCTAGAGCATATACAAGTAATGTACAAACTCTCACCAAATCCTAAGTACATTTATAATGCCGAATTTACAACTGAGTTTCAAAGGAAAGAATGTACTGAGGCGGACCAAACATATCCTGATTTTATTAAAGGATGGTGGAGATTTCCATCAAAATTTAGGGCCGATACCCATGGAATTTATGCCACATCATCTTTGAACGAGTACATGGTCTATGTAGCCATTATGCTATGTAGACTCTTCGGCAAAAATAATCCCTTCCATTTCCCTGCAGAATGGGTGCCCCTTTTAGAAGAAGCATCAGAAGGATACACTTTTAACTGGAGCAAGATTTTGTCTGATAACCTAGCCCAAGAGGTTTCAAATTACAGAGTTGCAAGATCTAAAGGTCAGCCAGTGGCCTTTTACATGTCGATGTACATCATGGACGCAATCTTCTTTATGACTCCATTTCCCCTGATGAATTGGAGTTGGAACATAACCTACCCCAAACCCATTCACAAGTATCACTCTGTGCTATGGGAAGAAAATGCTAAAGATGTGTTTTACGAAAGTTGTCATTTCATAGTAATTCCAATGCATAAAACGTTTTACGGCTGTGAACCCCCTAACATTTCTGAGACATCCTCAGAAAACCTCAAAGAAATAGCCGACTGGTTCATTGATGAAAACTTCTCTTACATTAGGGTTTATGGGTGCTCAATCCCTCCTCATACACTTCCAAAATTTCTCCCAGACAGACTGGTATTGAGAGAGGTAGCACATCAAATAGTGAAAGGAAGTATCGGAATAGAGATAAAGGTGGCCCAGAAGAAATCCTTGTCAATATTCCCTGTGCATATCAGGAAATTTTCATTACTAAACTTGGGCCATTCCAAGGTGGAAGAAAAAGCACTCGAAGAAATCAAAATGGTAAATATTGAGCATAAAAAACATGACCCTTATCAACTAGTGAACATACATTTGATGCACTGCAATATGAAAGCTTATGAACATGAAAAGTCTGTTTATGTTGATGTATTCAAAGAGGTTGAAACCTATGAGGAGGTATTGAAAAGGGTACGAGCCTTATCACCTGACTTACATACTGGTTTCATGTCCTTCCAAAGTCACAGGCGAAGTTGTTTGCCAAAGATTTTCCAGGGTGAATCCACGACCCCCCCTCCAGAGCAGGAAGGACCTCCCCCAGGTTTTGAATCAAATTCACAGGATAAAGAAAATATAAAGGAAAGTTTGAAGGAGAATTAAATGCCTTCACTAAGAACAAAAGTTCTACAAATCAAGAACTCAGAGTCAGGGAAAGGAAAGGAGTTGGAAACATCTCCAGAAATCCCTGAGAATTTTCCCGAAAAAATAGGAGGAATGGTATCGACAAATCTTGGAAGCCATATTACTTCTTTGACCCCATTGCAGTCTACCTATGGAAACTCCCAAGAGGGAGCTCTATATCTTAGTGATATTGAACCTATTTCTAGAGACGAAATTCCTTCATCCGATTATTTTTTCAGTAAAAAGAGGAAGGCTATCCTGAAACAGGAAATGCATCCAAGAGGAGACATGATGATAAAAAAGCACAAGATCATCGTAGATGGACAAAAACTTGAAGAGGCCGAATTCGCTACAGAAATAGCAAGCACAATGGGAGCCTTAGCATCGGCAAATTTATACTGTGTGGGTAATTTGAGAACTATGTTGCAGCAAAAAGATCAAATGATAGCTCAACTACAAACTCAATTAAAGGAGACTGAAATAAGTATCAGTCGAGAGATAAACAAGGGTCTAGAACGAGCCAGATTCAATGACATTCAAGAGATTCAAAAACTAAAAGCAAGCTTAGATGAAGCAAACTTAAAGATACAGGCCAATCAAGCACAGGTCCTATAGCAAGAAGAAATGAATAAACAATTACAGAACAAGATGAGTTCAATCCAAAATCAAGTGGTAGAGATGGAAACTTTCCAAGCCCAGACCTTGGAAATATATGCAAAAATAGAAAAAGAGAAATAGGGATTGATCTCTAAGCTAGAAATTATTCAGACTTACTTTCAAGAGACAAGCAAATCCTTCGACAGTATCCTCTTAAAAGAGAGGGAAGCAAAAGTAGCCAAAACCACTTTTCAAAAGGCAGTGACTCTTTCAACAAAAGAGGAGGTTGGAGAGACTCAAAAGCTATCTGTTTCAGAGCAGATCAAACGTGATATAATACTCAAGGTATGGGAGGAAAACTTCATAGAAAACAAGAGAATAACTAGAGAGGTTAATGACGACTGTCAAGGAATTTTCAACCTTTTAAATAAAGCTTCTTTGAACATTGGAAGAAACAATTGTCTAGGGTTGTTAGGAGAAATTAACATTGGTAAGCATCAGTTAAGATTCAAGGAGGATATGGAAGAAATTTAGATAGAGATCCCACAAATAAAGGTAATCAATGTCACTCAAATTGACAAATGGATAGTGATGTTGAACTTAAAGTTACAAACTATTAAGTTCATAAGAAAGATAATCGAAGACCGTCTGCCTGAACTACAGAGAAAGTTCTTCCTGTTTGAGGTGAAAGATGTTCTAGAAGCTCCCAGAGTTTTGGTGCATTTTCTGGGAAAATGTATTCGTTGTCTTAAAACAGAAGAAGGAAGTTCATCAATGAAGACATGAAATATTGTTTTGGATATTTTCATCATTGAAATAATAAAGAAGTTAAATTAGAAATGTAAACGGTTCAACATTCCTCATTTATGTAACTGTTAGTCTTAGGAAATTAGTTAATCACCAACAGAAAAAAGGTTTGGTGATCATGTATAAATATAATTTCATAAGATTGAGAAGGGGATTTTTGTTTTTGGGTAGCCAATTGTATCAGAATTTTTCCGATTTACAGTGATACAGATAATGCAGAAGAGATTTTGAATTCTGTCAACTTGAAGCTATGTGTTCATTTACTCTGTTTTCAATATCTTTCAACATCTTTCTTTTCATGTCTTTCTAATGAATGATCAACTATAGTTTAACTCAAACTTCTATTGTAGTTTGAATTTATTTGATTATCTAATCATTTACAGTTTTTCCTCTATGATTGCTATCAGCAGTTTCAAGACCTGTGGGTCATTTGGATGGTTATATTTAATACTTCATTAGAAATATCATTTTATTTTCTTCTTTTGTTATGATATGAGATTCTTTCATGATTAAAGCCTCATATTTTTCGACAGCGTTACTTTTGTTATTATTTTACTATTGTCAAATTGTTTCAAGTACATGAAATGACCTCTACTGTTATTGTGTTATTATTTTGAGTTCCAAAATTCCTTTTCTATTTCATCCCTCAAAACTGAAGCAACAAATCTTTAAACATTTTATAATTCAATAAAAGTTTACCCTCCATGANATTGTTTCAAGTACATGAAATGACCTCTACTGTTATTGTGTTATTATTTTGAGTTCCAAAATTCCTTTTCTATTTCATCCCTCAAAACTGAAGCAACAAATCTTTAAACATTTTATAATTCAATAAAAGTTTACCCTCCATGAATGTCCCAAATAATAGACAACCTAACATAGAACCTAGCCTTCAAGATCAATCTAACATTGCTTTGAACTTATTTAATACTATCCTGCAAACAACAACTACCCGGGCCGAATTAGAATGCTCATGGGCAGTTATCGAGAGATATATCAGCATACAAGAGCAANGAAACCAACTCTGATTTACCCTTCACAATTGATTCTTACCCCTTAATTCTCTTTATCTTTTCGGATGCCTTGACGGTATACTTTAGAGCCTTAAAGTATAAACTCAGGAACAACATATTTTTGGCGTCGTTGTCGGGGAACGAAGAAACGAAACTTTTCCTTGGGAAGAACGACATTGCCACTTTCTTTCTTTGATAGTGAACAAAGATAGAAAAACTTTCTAAGGATACCTTCATTTTTCACTTGGCGACTCCATGATAAGTAAACTGTCTTTTAGGTGAAAAAACAACAGAAAGAACCCGGACGACAAGTAGACCTCACCAGTCTCTGATTCAGAAAAGATTTTAAAATCACGAAGATCCCTTAGACAAATCATTTCACCCATACATACTATTTGTCGTCCTGATTTTATGCAGTTGAACGTTAAGGAAACACTTGAGAGATCTTTCTCGTTTCCCACTTCAAATGATACATTCTCTTTTCCTAAAGTATATAGCCCAAACTTCTGTGAGCCTTCTCCTCATACACTTTGAAATTTAGCCTCAAATCCATCAATGGTTGCACACGGAGGCGCAGGAGCTAGGGGCGGTGCCCCAGGAGGACCAGCAGGCAGCCAAGCACCACTTCCTGGAATCTTTCCTAAGGTAGTTGCTAGATATGCCCCCCTTGTTCTCCCAGTTCCCCTACACGACCTTCCCGAAAATTATATGAAAAGACTTCCCAAATTTATAGGGGAAGGAAATTTAACTGCTCAAGAACACATAAATTTCTTTGACCAATTTGTCAACATCCTCGGAATCGAACACAAAGATGTCTATTCTAGAATCCTTGTTCAGACTTTCGAAGGACAGGTGAGGACCTAGTTCCGAGCCTTAGTAGTAGGATATATAAGATCTTACGAAGAACTTGAAAACGCTTTTATCAGACAATGGGGGGAAAGGAGAGACCACCTCTATTACCTAACTGAATTTGGAGCCCTTAGAAAGAAAAACTTAGAATCAGTTCTCAAGTTCACGCAAAGGTTTAACAAGTTGTATAATAAAATCCTAGTCGAGGTCAAACCTTCTCAACCCATAGCAAAGGTGACTTTCATTGGAACCTTTGATCCTGACTTTGTTCTATTATTGAGAGAAAGGAGATCAGTAGATCTCACGAAAATGCAAGATGATGCCCTAGAAATCGAATCAAACATGATGGCATCAGGGAAATTAAAATAAAAAATAGAAACCAGGAACAAAGAAAGTAGGAAATTCAAAGAACAAGGTGGATCCTTAGGATCGGGGAAATCCTAGGGAGATAAAATAGACGAGATGGCTAAGGTAATTAGAGAACTGTCAAATAAGATCTCAAAAATGGAACTAGATAAATAAAAAAGGGATAATTTTCCTAGGAGGATTTTAGAAGGAATCCTGATCCTCAGGCCCCACAGAAAACAATTAAGAATGAGGATAAAAAAATCCCAACCCCCTTCAAAAGTGAAAGCTTCATTGGAGAGGAAGACCTAGAAGATTTTGAAGAGTTAGATGAGGATATAAATAATCTTGGCGACGATAGTAAATCACCCTATTTATCAAGACAAGATTACGAAAAATCCTTAAATAAATAAATTAGATTGGAAGACAATGTTAGCAATGGTACTTCTAAAGATTTGACCTATCAGGGTATCACAGATGATATTATAGCCGAACTGCACGAGAAATACAATTTAAGACCTAGGAACAATAGTCTTCCAACTGCTCCAACAAAAAATATCTTGCCTAGGGGAGAAAATGATGAAGCAGCTCCAAAGGTTGCTGAGAAACAAATTGCAAAAACCCACACCGCTGACACGCAACCTGTCAAGTCAAATTCAGTAGAAACACCCGCCGTGAAAACATAGGTCCTTGTGAGTGAAACCAAATCTGCACCACAAAGAAAAGTTGAAAAGAAAGGAATGGAGGCCCCAAACATAGAGAGAGACAAGGCCTTGGGAAATTTTAGTCTGGAAAATGAAATAAACAAAATCAAAATCCCTATCCCACTTGTTGAATTGGCTAAAAATCCCATATACAGAAAACAAATTGCCAAGATGATTATCTTTTCAGAAGACAAAAGCCAAGCCAATGTCATCAACTTAGAAGATGGCAAGCCGAAAATAGTTTTTGGTCCACATTTCGAAGGTGCGAGAGACACTGTTGCCCCCTTCTATATCATGTTAACCTTGTTCGACCACCTACGCCATAACTGCATGCTATATTCTGGAGCATCCCACAATGTGATGCCTAAAGCCATTATGGATAAATTAGGTCTCGAAATCACTAGGCCTTATGGAGATTTATATTCATTTGATTCAAGAAAAGTCAAATGCATAGGCATGATTAAAGACTTGGTGGTAAATCTGGCTCAAATACGTGCAAAAAGAATTCTTATCGACGTAGTCGTCATCGATATCCCTCCGAAATATGGTATGCTGTTATCTAGGTCATGGGGTGCCAAGCTTGGAGAATATCTCCAGCTTGACATGACATATGCTACGATTCCAGTTTTTGGAGGACAGTACACACGTCTATACAGAGAAACTAGGTTGGCATTCATGGTAGGTGATCCACATAACCCAAATAACCACCCTGTATATATAAATGATCAAGATTTAGGTAATTGTATCTTATCCATTGATGATGATATTGATGTAGATATAGATGAAAGTTGTACAAAAGAGAAAATAGATAAATAAAAAATAAAAAATGTATATAGCACTGGTGTATGGAAGATGTTTTTTAACAGTGCTTCATCCTACTTTGGAGCTGGAGCAGGGGCACTCCTTGTGGCTCCTAATGATCAATTTGTAATCCCCTTTTCTTATAGGCTATAGTGGAATGTGGACTGCAAAAATAATGTATGCGAGTATGGAGCCTTAATTTTAGGGTTAGAAGCCCCTAGGAGAATGAAAATAAAAAACCTCAAAGTCTTTGGTGATGCTGAGCTAATCATAAAATAGGTAAACCGACAGTACCAGGTCAAACAACCTAGGTTGAGGTCCTACAGGAATTGCGTCTGGGATATGATAAAAAAATTCTTCTCCTCTGTGAAGGTTCATTTCGTTCCAAGGATTGAAAACCAACAGGATGATGCTTTAGCCAAATCAGCCTCAACATTCACACCTTCCATCACTTTTAAACTAAAATACCACATATAAATGAGACACCGACCTTCTATACCAAATAATGTACAACATTGGTAAGTTTTTGAGGATGATGAATAGCTTCGAAATTTTTTAGAATCAATAGATGAGTTTGCCGAAATGCATATTGATCAAGAAAACCAAAATGATCCTATTTGGATCATGCAGGAAGGGGAAGACCCTCAAGACTTACATGATAGATTGCGAATCACCGAATGCTTGTTCTAAAAAATAACCAGATTCCCAAAGGAATGATTCCCTTGGAAAGGTTATTTAATCAAGATGATATCCATTTGAGATCCACTTTACAACCTCAGCTTGAAGAGGTTAAGGATTGTGACATAGGTACCAAATAAAACCCTCGGCTGGTGAAACTATCCAAATATCTATCCCCAGAAACCAAAAGTAAATACTCGGAGTTGCTTAGAAAGTACAAGGACGTTTTTGCTTGGTCATATGAAGAGCTGAGAACCTATGACACCACTGTGATTGAACATAAGATACCCTTGAAGCTTGGTTTCAAACCCTTTAGACAAAAACTCAGACAAATCAATCCTATTTTATTGCCTGTGGTCGAAAGGGAAGTCAAAAGGCTCCTAGATGCAAAAACAATCGCACCACTGAGATACTCTGATTGGGTAGCAAAACTGGTCCCGGTTAGAAAGAAAAATGGGGAAATTAGACTATGTGTTGATTTTAGAAATCTAAATAAGTCCTCCCTCAAAGACAATTACCCCCTACCCAAAATGGATCACATTTTAGAAAAAGTAGTTGGGGCAAATAGGATGTCGATGATCGACAGGTTTTTCGGGTACAATCAAATTTCCATCAACGAACATGATAAAGAAAAAAAAACCTTCACCATCCCTTGGGGTACATTTATGTATGACAAGATGCCTTTTGGTTTAATGACTACAAGTGCTACTTTCCAACGTGCCATAGATATCGCTTTCATTAGCGAAAGGGACAAATTTGTGGTTATCTATCTTGATGATCTAACTATTTTTTCTAAATCTGATGAAGATCATCTGATACATCTCAAGCAGACATTTGAGAAATTCCACAGGTTTGGTTTGTCTTTAAACCCCAAAAAGTATCACTTTTCTATGCAAGAAGGTAAACTCTTGGGCCATATTGTGTCTCAATATGGAATTAAAATTGATCCTAAAAGAGTTGAATCTATAGACACAATAAATATCCCTAGGAATGTAAAATAAATTCAGTCATTCTTAGGAAAAATAATTTTTTTGAGTAGATTTATCCCAAATTTTGCTGAAATCATGAAGTTGATCACAGATATGCTAAAGAAAAACAACGAAGTGAAATGGACAACAGAAGCCAAAGCATTGTTTGCACGCATCAAGAAAGTTATAAGCGAGGCACCTGTACTGGAAAGCCCTGATTACCTAAAGGATTTTCTTATTTTCTCATTTGCCTCTGAACACACACTTGCCGCGGTACTCCTCCAGAAAAATGAAGAAGGTTTCGAGCAACCGATAGCCTTTTTTAGCAAAAGTCTTAGAGAGGCTAAACTCAGATATGATATAATGGAAAAACAAGCATATGCTATGGTGAAGGCGTTAAAGGCTTTCATAACCTACGTGTTGCATTCCAAGGTAATTGCATACGTACCCACTAGCTCCGTAAAAGACATTTTGGTTCAGTTCGACAGTGATGGTAAAAGAGGATGGTGGCTTGCCAAAATTCAAGAATTCAACCTGGAGATAAAACCAACGAGACTAGTAAAGGGACAAGGTTTGGTTAAACTCTTAGCTGAATCAAATTTTAGAGCTCTTGGAATAAATGGCCTATAGGGAGGTGAAGAGTGTGTGGACATGAGTGAGCTTGATGAACAAATAACTGAAATCAGAATCGAAGAGAAGTTTGCTTCATCAGATTGGTACAAAGACATAGTGTTCTACCTGTTGACCTTGAAGTGCCTGAGTGACTTACCCCCATATAAATCCAAAATGTTGAAGTTGCATGCGGTCAAGTACTGTATATCTGAAAGACAATTGTATTGGAAGGACCCACTTGGCTTCCTGTTGGTTTGTTTGGTTGAATCGGAAACAGAGAAGGTCATAAGCCAATTTCACGAAGGAGTGTGTGGAGGACATCACGCCTGGAGGGAAACGACTTATAAGATCCTGAGGGTAGGATATTATTGGTCCAAACTTTTCTCAAACGTCAACACCAAGGTCCAAGCCTGCAACCCTTGCCAATTGTTCGCAGGAAAGCACAAACTCCCAGTGGTGTCATTGGTTCCGGTCAAAACATAAGCCCCTTTTCAACAATGGGGATTAGATTTCTTAGGCGAAATTAATCCTCATTCTAGCGCTCAACATAAATGGATCCTGACTGCTACAGATTACTTTACCAAATGGGTGGAGGCTATTCCAACTAGAAGGGCTACGGATTCGATGGTAATAGATTTCTTAGAAGAGAACATTTTGTCTAGATTCGGCTGCCCCTGAAAGATAATCATAGTTAACGCCCAGGCCTTTAAATCTATGGCTATGGTCAGTTTTTGCCAAAAGTAAAATATCGTGCTTGGTCATTCCATGACATATTATCCCTAGGGAAATGGGTTGGCTGAGTCTTCAAACAAGAGCCTAATCAATATAATTAAGAAAATGTTGAGCGAAAACAAGAAATCTTGGCATGTGCATTTGAAATACACTTTGTGGGAAAATTGGAAAGGAACGAAAAAGTCTATCGGCACTTCTCCTTTCCAAATGGTGTACAGGACCGACGTAGTATTACCTATAAATCTAGCACTTCCCGTAATGAAACTTTGGCAAGATGAAAAGGAAGAACCAAATCATGTCACAAGAAGAATAAATTAGTTGATTGAATCCCAACAGCATAGGGCCGAAGTCGACAAAAGGTTGTAGAAATACCAAGACAACATGAAAGCACTATTCGATCGTAAAGCCAAAGACAAAATTTTTATCCCCGGAGATTTGGTTTTAAAATGGGATGCTAGGAAGGAAGACTCGGCAAAACATGGTAAATTTGATCACATCTAGTACGAACCATTCAAGGTTACTTCTCCTGAAGGAAAAAAATTGTTTCTGTTAGAGAATTTGGATGGTAAAATCCTCAATGCCCCTGTCAACGGACATTATTTAAAACACTATATGAAATAATTGCTTTCCAAAATTCCCACTGTATATACCGGTTTGTGTTTTCTTTTTTATTTCATAATTTTCTTTGATAAGTCTACTTTCGTTAAAAAAATAAAATAGGTAAATGCTATTCTAGAAGTAGGGATACGAAAATTCAATGCATTCAATTCTTTTAAAACCATGATACTATTCGTGTTGCTCCCTTATAGGATCCCGACTTGCAGCCTATTGACGGGCGAAATTGTCCGTCCGTCAATTGAGAGAGTGGAACCGGTCCGGGGTTGTCTAAATAACC